>JBCFXI010000410.1:142529-168128 GCA_038496175.1 Ampulex compressa | reverse complement strand
ATATATATATATTCTTTTTAATAATATATATAATGCATCAGCCGCCTGGACCACCGCAATAGCAATGATGTCGAGCAAGGGCGACGCTCTCGCAGTGAAGTCTGCCTTCGAAATGCAACCGGACAACGAAGTATACCGATTATAATTGCAGACAACGAGAGCCGAAGAACTTTGGCGTTACTAAGGGGCGCTGAGGGGGCGCAAATTATGGTCTTGGAAACTCGCAGCCTCGGTTCGTTACAGGTACAAAACTCAGGAACGAGATGCAAACGCTCGAGGCGCGTTAAAACGAGTGGCTCCAGTTGTTGATGAGGCAAATGTCCCGGGGAGGGCGTGAGTTTGGATCCACAAAAACCAGTGTTATGCAGCGTCTAGGAGAAGTCGGGATGAAGTAGAAAATCCCCGAAAGTAACGCCTGATCTCGGGAGACCATAACCGAAGAAGTGTATTACGCTGAGGGATCCCTCGGAATTCCATTGTGAATAAGGAATGTCGCGATGGAAAATCGTGGAATGTTCCGGAGTGAGGGTGGGGGGCTGTTCTATACAGTGAACACCCCTGATTATACACGGCTATCCGGGCTGACAGATATCGAAGATGGGTGAAGATATCGGATAACGCATTCTCGTCACGATAGAAAATTGATTTATGATCGGGGTAATTTCGGTCGGCCAGAAAATAGGCGACTTTTCGCGAGAAAAATTGGCAACATCTTGAATTACGGGGAATTACAGCGTTAGAGGTATTCTGGTGCACTGAGAAAATATTCGTGTAAGGAGATCGATCAAAATATCAGCCAAACTTTGAACCTGTATCCGCGCACGTGGATGCGTGGAAAAAGTTTTGCCATATTTAGAGTTTTGCGGAAGTATTCAGTGCTTGGACCATTAAATCGTACTTAACACGTTCCGTGTTGGACCGATTTTTCCTTACTTTCGGACTTATTTTTGATTTTTGTTCAAGCCATGCGGGTGTATCTGGTTACGCTATTACAATTTACTTCTAACGTATGTCTTACGATTTGTTTAATTGGTAAGGTACAGTTTCTTTTTAATTGTTCGTTTTGCGAAGAAAATTCTAAATGAAAATGAATGGAAAATTCGGCGTGAGGCGTATATTACTCACGCGGCACGAAAGGTGTTAAGATAGACACTGTATGTATTCTTAATTCTTTGTAATGTAACTCTTAGGACCTATATACCCTATGTTAATTTCAAAGTTGCGTTTCGTGTATATACTTTGTCACTAAGTCTTACCTATTGTTCCATTTCATATTTGTAAATGATTGTAAATATAAAAGACCCTCGTCGGTCATCGTGCCATTTTCTTCATTATATTGTAATAGTATAACAAGTATTTGAGTTAGCCCTTGTTTCTATAATTTTTTATTACCGCTCACAAATACAACGTGTACAGTGATAAGAGGAAACCGTAACAGATAGAATTCTAAGTGAAAACAACTAATTAATAGATCAAAATAAAAATGATTGCCAAATTCGAGCAAATAAAGGAAAAAAATAAGCGTGAGAATATAAGAAGTGTGTAACCAGCAAAATTCTTAAAGAAACTGTATATTGTTCTTTTCTTATTCGTATGGAAAAAAAAAACCCTGTAAAATATCATAATTGATTTCTAATCGATATATTCGCTTTATTCGAAATCTATTTAAACATAAAATGTTCAAGCAGAGCAATGTAAATTTGTTAAGAGAACAGGAATGTTTACTTTAAAAACGTGTTTGATCTTTGCATTTATATTAATGTGATGAAACAGCTACAAATTTTCGAGATTTTTCTCAATCTCAAACTCCACGCCAAGCTCATCTCTTGCGACAACGAAACCAATATTACCGTACTATCCAAGTTCCTCATTGTGTTAAATCATGACGTATTTTATTACGAAAAGCTCATAAATAGTTTGATGCAAAATTAGCAATATGGCTGTTTTGGAATCCATTAGTATGCTAATGTCGCGTTTACGCTTATACTGGCCAACTAACTTCTCAGCCACACGAATAATGTACGAGCATTTTATCTGCTCACAAAACGCATACAAACCGTATTCTTTAGTCACTTCCTCCGGTGGTTAGACGATCGATAAGAGGCCAAAAAATGTTCTTTAATTAAATCTTTATGTAGGATATGTATACTAACCATTTATAACTTAATTTCAAAGTGACGTACAGTATATTCTAAAAATCTAAAAGAAATAATAGTTATTCATATGAGTTTATACTTGAGTTATCTAATGTAAACAGTGTTTCATTGGCCTACGAATTGTTTCAAGTATTCTACTTATCTTTAATGAAAGAAATACTTTAACTACAAGGCATTAAATAATTGAAAATTGTATATTTATAAGCCATTTACTTTTATTACTTGATACGTAACTGTGAATGGCTTTTTCCTTCATTACTTTTTCTTTACAAATATATATTTAATAAAATCGGGCAACAGAAGTTTGACCTTTACAGAAACGTGTATAACATTGTATGATACTTCATTTATAATACGGATTATGTACGACGCTTATAGTAAAAGATATAATGTCTAAGATGATACTTTAAAAGTAAATATGTGTTAGCAATGTTTATAAAAAATATACAACGTAATTCTGAACATTACCGAACACTTTCACGAAATAATAACGAGACACCGTATTTTCATAGTAGAAATAAAAATGCATATCAGACATTCGTTAGCTTCTTACAAACATAAACATTTGTGTTACAAATTAATTTCGTCTTTGAACATTAAATAAATGCAAAGGCATCCTAACTTGAGGAAATTGATGATTAACTCCGTATATTATCTCGTCAGTCTATAACAAAAACTAATGAAATGTCACAGAAAGTCTTGAATTCCTAGTTTCCAAGTTTCAATGTTTCAGCTGCTAGGCTTCAAGTTGAAATAGGAGAGCGGAGAGCCAACAGTAATTTAATACACGGGTAATGTCCAAAAGTTTGCCCTCATGTATACACACATCTACCCACCTGCCGGTATGTTATATATATACTTAAAATTCAATTACATAATTTAAATGTACCTGTTGAGGGTATACTGAATTACGGTATATCAATATTATAAATCTATTTAGTGCCTATTACCATGTGCGTTATGATCAATCGTTTACGATATAACGTGACTGTACTATAATAATTTGATACAGATTTTCGATGAATCGTTCCATTTCAATGTTATTAATTTATTCAGTGCAGCTGCAATGTGTTATACCACCAAAAACTTATAAATGAAAAAATCTGCGAATATAATGTAAATAAGTAATAGAAATGGATTTATTCTGCGTTTAAAAAATTATATTACACGTTTATATCGTAAAATGGTATTATAGAGAAGTTTATCGAAAATATATTGATTCAGTCTCATTATTTAACATACATTTATGTTACGTTACTATTAAACGAGATTGGTAAATATTGGTTAACGTGTTCGCAGACGTGAATGCTATAGCATTAATTTTAGCATAGTGACCCGACAAAATAGGATGCAAATCTATATGCATTTATCGGCATTCGATTCTATATAGCGTTAATTTGTTCAAACTACAATAATATCGCTTTTTAAGATAATTAAATGCCAATTGGATATTTTGATATTGAACTAGATTTGGTATTAATTCCTAGTAAACAGATAGCAACATATGACTTAAATACGATATTGTATTTTTATTTCATAGCGGCAGATTATATTTTTAAGGTGTGTCGAATTTTTGCAGTTCAAATATTGCGATACTCCACACCACATAGTGCATCGAGTATTTAAGAAACATGGATGTTATGTCAGATGTTCCCTGCAAAAACGTGAAAGTTATGCGTTTTACACGGAAATTATTATGCTATCGTTACTTTTTTAATTTAGGATTATTATCCAATGTATAATGGTACAGATTTATGATCAAATCTGTTATTCCAGTAATCCTTTCCAGCCCAATGATATCATTTGGTATCATCCGTATAATCCGCTTGTACTAATCAAGTACCTCTAATCTATTTTTCTTCAAAATTTAAGTTTCTTACTAAAAAACAATAATTTGTGTTAGAAAAGATTTATTTGTTTGCCATTTAATTTTTTCCAACAAGCTGTTCGACTCTTACGATTATTTAGCATACGTAAACGAATTATGATCATATATAAACATGGTCGTTAGTATTCGAAACGGATAAATAAATGCAGAATATACTCGATGTGGCGTTGTATTACGTTGACATAGTACTTTTCTTCTTAGTCCAATATAGTAATATAAGATAAGACGTGTTCTTGTCGAGCAGTTATTGTTATATTACGCTATATTACGTTATTCTACATTATTTACAGTTTATACTGCAGTTCAATCGTAATATAAGTATAATACTCATATGTGTATAAATGAAGTAGTACGATATATTAGAAAAACTAAACAAGCATGTATTGTACCGACGAAACGTGTCGCCACGTGATAATATTAGGACTGTACGCATCTCACGAAATTATCTATAGTTGAAGAAAGGAAACACTGCTGAGATTATTCTCCTCGGATGCCTTATGCAGCTTTAAGGATAAAATGAATTTAATTTATGATGCGATTAATCAGAGCAATAGCTCCCAAGACGTGGATAGACAGTTATTTTTTCCAGATAATTCAGAATATGATCTTATCGAGCAATTACCTCTCACATTCTTAATAATTTCTCCATCTGATTATGGTAGAGTTAGATTTTAGTTGTCTGAACATTGCGTGTGAGAAAGTCAATCATTTTTCTTTTTCCCTTTCGAAGTTCAAAGTTATTTTTTCTCTTTCAATAACAACAAAGTGAGTCGTCTCCTCAAGATGTCCAGCCAATCGTATTACCTGTTTTTTCCTATCCTTTCTATTTCGCCAATTCGATCCATCACCATAAGCTTTTTAAAGTAAGAGCATCCCTTTAATTCAGAATACAACAATTTTACATCCACATAGTTTGTACGATTTTTTTTTTGTTTATGTAATAATATATTACCTTGAAAAAGGCTCACATCCCAGTTGAAACGTCGATCCAATACATAATTACTTATATTATCGAAAGGAAAGAAATAACTACACCTTCACACCTTCAGAACTACTACTGAGATTAACCAGAACATAAATGTAATTCCTCATGATTCATCGAACAAGTGGAATTATAGAGAACACACTCAGATTGATCACATCATAAATGAAATTCATCACATTTACGAGCAAGTGGAGGTACAGAGATCACGAGTTAAAGGATAAAAGTTTGTTTCACGCCTTGCGCTTTCTCCTTTCTTGGTCCTTCTTTGCCAGGACATTAATATAGGCTGCCATTACGCTGCGAAGTTTGCGAGTTGCGCCCCTTTGGATAGGAGGCGGTTTCCGTCCCTGTTAGATAGTCGAAATTGGCAAAGCTTCGCGCCAATTTAATGCCCCTGCCACGAGGCGAAACGTTCGAAAACGCAAGAGCCGCTTACCTATCTACGACTGGAGAAGTTTGCACGGTTCTGCTGCGCTGAATGGATACTGCGGTTAATATTGTGCCCGATCGAAGTTTCTTGTTTGTTTATTTAATTACAAGAGCCGAATACCGAGGTTTTATCAGTTTAAAGCATTTTAAGCATTTAAAAGCATCTCTATACTTATTCAAAAGACATTTCTACTCAATTATTAAATATCATTATATTATATTCAATAAATTATGAAATATGAAAAGCATTTCTATACTTATTACCGTATTCATTGTTCGATGAGAATTCAAATCGTCTATAAGTAACCAAGTATCGCGTGGTTTCCTACACTTCTAACTTTTAATTGAACATTAAATTGATTCAACGCGAATTCACTTCTTAGCGTGAAATGGAGGGTTCACAAAAACTAAAAATGTACCTCATTTCCCACCAACTGTCAAGTACAGTTCTCTTAGAACAAGCGAGTTGAAGTTTCCTTTGAATACAGCTAATATCGCCTATTTGTTTTCTTTATTCTGTAATCCACGCATTTGTCATAGAATCCATTTTTCGACACTGGACTAAGTCCTATGTCTGAAAACCTTTCTTTAATTGCGCCATCAACCATCAAGTTCGGTTGTCTGGGTACTTGAAGCTTTAGTAGAAGTTCGAAGCATTTCTTTGGAATGATAAACGGTCATCGTGTTTCCAGTAATGGAGTACTATAGCTACTTAACCTGGCATCCATTTTTTAACAAAGATTTTATATCCGGAACTTTTACTTAAATTGTGCTATCGCATTAAATCGATGAATGTTAAATACTAGTTTAAGATGTACGACTAAAGTCATTTAGCCAGTGATTGATTTTCAAGTTAAGATTAATATCATACATCAAAGATTTGTATTTAATCGCAATATAACACTCTCTCTTCCACGAAATTAATAAAAGCTACGATCTACCCGAGTTTCAATAGAAAATTATGTGAAACGCTGCGAAATCAATTTAATTTGCATATCTTAATTAAAACATTCTTCTTTTGCAAATAGAGTCCGTCTTAAGAAAAATAGCCCCGCATAATGAGCTGTATTAAAAATACTATAAAGATCGATGTAAAAAGAGAAACAGAAATAATTTCTAATCCACCTTTATTTCACGCAGCCATTACCAAAGTACATTATCGAGCACGTACAGCTTGTTACTGGAAAAAAGCTTCCAGGTAACAAAGCATAAAGTCATTACAAGAGAGAAAACAACAACAGTCCCCAATAATGTAATAAAAAGCTATGCAAAGAGATATTAGACGCCAAGGGGAAGTGGCGTTTTATAAAATTTTCAACGCTCTCACGCTCCGCGCTGCCCATTTTTTGCGACTATGAAGTCCTCTCATTATCGTAATACATAAATTATTCATTGTGAGTCGGGGGAATAGTCAAAGCGGGTCGCGAATTATCACGAAAGGCTGGCGAACAATTTTGTGCAAATAACAAAAGGACCTAATGACGAGATGAGCGGCAGAAAAAAAACCTAATAGGCGTCTCAGAATAAGTGCGGGCGTAGGATAAATCCTCTGTATGCAAATGTCGATCGAGGAAAATCCACGGATCGCTTTTCCGCGACACGATAAGAGGCTGGATGCAGTAACAAAGTCGTACAATTTTACGAGATGAAACAGAGGCAGCCCCTCGATGGAGTTCGATGTTCCGTAAGGGGTTTCGAGGGATTCGATGTTTTTTTAACTCCTCATCCCCCACGAGCGGTTATGCAAAGGTGCATTAAGCAGATTTTCCCCACGGTTTCTCGTCAACCTCGTCGCTCGCCAAGGAATTTATACCTTAAGAGGGGCATGGAGCACTGAAAATGTTGTGCGAGACGAGACACTGCTGCGAAAAATAAAATATCAATCCGCGAAGTTTACTCGTGGGAATCGATACAATTGGTTTTCTCAGAACCGGAGAGATGTTTTCATTGCACTCCAATTATATAATACGCAGGAATTGTGAGATAAATCTTATCAGCTTCACTCGTAGAATCACTGTTTTACTCTGTTAACACGTTCGATGCCACGCGTATTTTAATCGATATACGCGGGCATATTTCTTAAATGTACTGAAAACATATTTTATGACAACTTTAATTCTGTAAATGATATTTCCATTAAAAGAATGAGGCATTATAAAAGATGCAGTATAAAACAAAGTACAAAAATTTGTTTTTAATCGTTATATATACAATAATTAATAATTACGTGTAATAGCAGAAATTTGTTTTTAGAAAGAAAAAAAATAAAAAAAACAAAAATGTTATTTACGTATATTCACTTACTCCATGTTTTCTTCAATATTTTATTTCCCTCGTTTTTTATTTCACAAATTCGATTGCAGCAGATTCTTTTTTCTAATAGAAAGGTTTCATACTAACCGACTTTTACAATTGAAATGATAGCAGTAATTAGTAATTACCTTGTTGAGAATAGTTATCACATCGTGTACTATTTTTGGTACACGTGTGATACACGTGTACACGGTACAGAACTTTTCGATGAGTAAAAAGAATAAACAACGAGGAAAATAAAATATTTAACAACAGATGGAGTAAGTAAATATACGTAGATAACATTTTTCGCTTTTCATTTGTCTCTGGTGGAAAACTAGTTTCTACTATTACACGTAATTAATATCTATTGTGTATACAACGATTGAACAAAATTACGTACTTTGTTCTACACCGCATTTTTTATAACGCCTTATTCTTTTAGTGGAAATATATTTTACAGAATTAAATTTGTCATAAAACGCATGTTTTCGACACATTTAATAAATAGGTCTGTGTGCACCATTTACAATACACGTGGTCTGAGGATCAAGCTTAACCTGTACCATAAACGGTACAGATGACACGAAACTCATTGAAACACATTTCGTTTAAGTTCTATCTATAATTGCTACGTCACACGGTAATTTCAAAATGCCTCTTTAACCTCACTCCCGGCGAGATAAAAGTGAAACCTGTTTTATCGTTTCACAGCGATGATATTACGTTTAATTTCAGGATACATCAAAGTTGAATCGCGGCGCCAAAGAAGCGACGGCAAATGTGCGGGGAAAAGCGCAACGCGCAACATACTTTGTGGAGACAATGTTTGATATTCAACGCTCAAAGGTACAACAGAACAAGAGTCAACAGAAACGAAGCCTCGCGCGCTTTCGCTCGTAGGATACATAAAAATTTCATAGTGAAAACTGCATCGGTATAACGAATAGAGGCTTCAGTTTGTATTCCACAGTTAAATCCCCGCTGTTAGCTTTGAGCATTTTTCTATGCCAATTAGAGTCTGTACTTTGTGCAAAATAAATATTATTTTAATAGCGCAATAGAAATAAAATGCCCATCCGTCTCATTAAAATATGGCATTATCCAAAGGAGGCATCCTTTGTTTAACCGAGATGAAGATTCTGAGCGTGGTTGATTCCGCTTAACACATATTTATGTGTTAAGTTATTAATTTAAATTGATTAATTCGAGTAATTTATGATACTTCATTAGCACATTATATACAATTTGTATTACGGTTCTCTGCTATGTATTTCCTATTCGATTCCATCGTTGTGATCACTATTTTGTCGTAATAATTTTTAAACAAATGCATCAAACGAAAAAATGAAATTCTATATGTGCGTCTAAGAAAGAAACGTGCTGCAAAATTGCCGTAAAACTGAAACATTGGGTAAACCGCGTGTCTAGAAACTCATAAATGCTCAATAAAACCAGTACATTACAAAAAAGAAGATATACTTGTTTACAGCAAAAAGTCAATATTTCGTCAATACAACTTTTGATGAAAATCGTAAAGCTCCCTTTCATCACCAACTCTAGAATTTGTTCATCACACCCCAGCAGGCTCCTCACGATTCTCCGCTGCGTAAGGAAAAAACGAAACGACCGCATCGTACATTCCGCTTGGGTAAAAAACCCAAAAAAGCGAACTTTGCAATTCCAGATAAAATAACAAGCTGCTTTTCGCGCTTTCCACGCGTTTACCTGTATCCAGTATGGTAGATAAAAGCCAGAACAGGCGAGGATCGATGCCACGGTGGACAGAGTCGCCCACAGCACGCACAGTACTGTCATCTCATCGGTTTAAAAGCTTCCTCCAGGCTCCCTCTGTCACTCTTCCTCGATCCGCCACTCACCGCCGATCTCGCGTCCTCTCTTCTACCCTTGCATGGCGAGCAAAACGCTCGAAATCCAGTAACAGGCTCTCACAAGGCCTTACACCAGCAGTGCAAGTTCTAGAGACGATCGAGAGGCACGCCTCGATCCTCGAAGAGTAAGCGGGTCTCGCAGGAAAAGGGGGAAACTTTCGAGAAACTCGCGATACTTTCCGCGAAGGCAATAACGGGATCGTAAATTCCCATATGTTTTACGTAAAGGCGAATTATTCTCGGTCGTACCTTCTGGTTTGGCGCACCGGCGCGCCGTGAGCGCGTCAGACGATTTAAAATAACCCGGTTAATAGAGCAGGGCGTGCTTGCACTTCACGGAGAGCTAACCACCGCGTACCACCCTATTTTCGAGTGCCACCGTCGAAAGCAACGCGGAGAACGATTATTCGCTGGACGAAGGGCAGTTTGGCCGGAAGAGCGGAGATAACCGGGTTAATGAACCGCGGTTTGAAAAATTATTAGAGCGTGACAGGATAATTGCTAATCGCGGTACTAGAATAAAACCAGAATTTGATTTATATCGATTAAAAAGCTATTTTGTCCTTTGATGTTGGGTAACTGGATGAATAGATCTCCCTTGATTCTGGATAATCACTACCAATGCTACTTTTGGATGTCGATATCGTTGATAGCGTGCAAGAATCTTTTAATCGAGATTTCTCGGTTAATGAATTATTTTCTGAAATCATTTAAGAGAAATTGGCTGATTTATGTCGGATTAGAGAAAGACTATGGTGAGTTTTGGATTTCGATGTCAATGACCTGGAAGGACCTTTGATCCTAATTCGAATTTTCGAAATGGCGGTTTTATCGCGTGCTTTAAAATATCCCTGATAATGGATGGTAAAAGCAGAACTGTGTTACGAGTTTTTCTGATCCTGGTACTCTACAAGACACGAAATGTTATTTCGTAGATGTATCCGAGTATTATCGAATTTTCGATGCGAAGTTATTATCGCACGCCACTCGATCTTCGAATACCGATTTACCTCGCGAAGTAATCCGTGACACTGCTTTCGTCGATTGAAAGACAGTCCTTTCGATTGTCCTGCATCACACTTGACAGAGTACAGTGTAGAAAATGAACCACTAAGCTCGACTATGTCTTCGAATTCTGTTAGTCATCGAGAGCACAACGAAGCACGATTAATGTAGCACAAATGACAAAATTTATCACTGCGTTCCATGCGATTCTCGTACCACTTACAGCACCAAGAAACCCTTGAAACCGATTTTCATTAACCAAAGTACACCCTTGTCAGAAGATTCAGGGATAACCTAACTGACGGAATACAGTTCATGAGAATCACTATTTCTCTGCTACGTTTTCCTCGATCTTTAGTACTCTTCCGATCAACGGAACAGGGTCTACCGAAATGATCCTCTCTGCTAAAACTCCGTCTTCAAATCTCGATATTTCCGATGGTCCTCCAAGAACAACTGAAAAGTTTCCTCAAGCAAGACGACACTCGAATCTTCTCAGACTCGTCAGCAACACGAGGCTCACCGCGGGACCCTCTCGAAGAGCCACGGCGCGTTCGCGATCTCCACCGGGGGATGCTGCGCTGTTTCGACTTTTTCTAGAAAACACGGCGCTCGTAGGACTTCCCTCAAGAAATACGATATTTCCTCGAGATCCTCCAGAAAACACGAAGCCGTTCGAACCTCTTCCAAAGAACACAATGCTTCGGGCCTCTCCCCCAGGAAACGCCGGCTTCTTTCGACCTCCTCCAGAAGACACAGGACTTTTTCGATCTCCTCCAAGGAACCCAGTGCTACCTCAATCTCCTCCAAAGAGCAAGACGCTTCTTCGATCTTCCCCAGAAGACACGCCGCTTCTTTGACCTCTTTCGAAAAACAAGGCGCTCTTTCAATCCCCCCCAGGAAACACGGCGCACTTTCAATCTCCTCCGAGTGGGAAGGCGCGCCCGGGACCGAGAGATTTCCGTTCTTCCTCGGGATTTCGAGACCGATCAAGGCCTCCTCGAGTCTCATAGCTTCTCGACGCCCAGAGGATCCCCTTTCGTCGTTCCAGACGGCGCCGTTAATTATAGATCCGGGTGAATCAGCCGTCGGTGCCCTTGGCGGTGGGCTCTCCCGATGGCAATTCCACTCGATCTCGTTGCCGGAGGATCGAGGCGCGCGACGGAGAACGAGGCGAAGTCGTCGCGCACGGCGCCGCTTCGTGACTGCGACTGAATCGCCCCTATCCACTCCGCGTTCGCGCCGCGACGCCTCCCCCCACCACCGCCGCCGCGACACATCTGCCCGGCATACGTGTCGAGACTTGTTCGCTCGCTGGCCGTGTGCGCGCGTGTAGCGGGCGCGCGCGCGCGCGGCAGCGAGGCGGGCCTCCTTGAACTTGACAGTAGGGCCGACCTCCCCCGAGCAACGCGGTGCCGCAAGCCCGCGGAGTGCCGTTTGGTGTGGTGGAAAAAAGAAAGGGGAACATTGGGTTTCGTTACGTGGAGAAGAAAGGGGACGATTTGTCGCTGGACTTATTGGCTAATTTTTGATCGTACTTGTGTATATCGTAATTTATGGTAACAAAGAGAGATGTATTTCTTCATTAAATTTGCAGAAAGTAGTCATGTTCTCACTTTTTCTATGGTATTGTTATGTGTATTTCGAATTTTATAGTGTTCGATTTTATTTTGTCTTCCTATAGTCCTTGTTTTATTTTTATGCTCCACCGGAAAAAAGAAAGGGGAACATCGGGTTTCGTTACGTGGAGAAGAAAGGGGACGATTTGTCGCTGGACTTATTGGCTAATTTTTGATCGTACTTGTGTATATCGTAATTTATGGTAACAAAGAGAGATGTATTTGTTCATTAAATTTGCAGAAAGCAGTCATGTTCTCACTTTTTCTATGGTATTGTTATGCGTATTTCGAATTTTATAGTGTTCGATTTTATTCTGTCTTCCTTTACTTCTTTGTTGTATTTTTGTGCTCCCCATAAATAAAAAGGGGAACATCGGGTTTCGTTACGTGGAGAAGAAAGGGGACGATTTGTCGCTGGACTTATTGGCTAATTTTTTATCGTACTTGTGTATATCGTAATTTATGGTAACAAAGAGAGATGTAATTATTCATTAAGTTTGCAGAAAGCAGTCATGTTCTCATTTTTTCTATGGTATTGTTATGTGTATTTCGAATTTTATAGTGTTCGATTTTATTCTGTCTTCCTTTACTTCTTTGTTGTATTTTTGTGCTCCCCATAAATAAAAAGGGGAACATCAGGTTTCGTTAGGTGGAGAAGAAAGGGGACGATTTGTCGCTGGACTTATTGGCTAATTTTTGGTTGTACTTGTGTATATCGTAATTTATGGTAACAAAGAGAGATGTATTTGTTCATTAAATTTGCAGAAAGTAGTCATGTTCTCACTTTTTTTATGGTATTGTTATGTGTATTTCGAATTTTATAGTGTTCGATTTTATTCTGTCTTCCTTTACTTCTTTGTTGTATTTTTGTGCTCCCCATAAATAAAAAGGGGAACATCAGGTTTCGTTATGTACAGAAGACAGGGACGATTTGCCATTGGACTTAGAGAGTAATTTTTGGATGCGCTTGTGAATAGCGTAATTTATGTTAACAAATACAAATGTTGTATTTGTTCATTAGATTGCTAAAAAGTATTCTCACTTTTTTATGGCATGATTATGTATATTTCAAATTAGATAGTATTCAATTTTACTTTGTCTTCCTTTCCTTCTTTGTTTTATTTTTATGCTCCCCCGAGCAACGCGGTTCCACAACCCGTCTGGTGTGGTGGAAAAAAGAAAGGGGAACTTCAGGTTTCGTTACGTAGAGAAGAAAGGGGACTATTTGCCACTGGACTTACCGGCTAATATTTGGTTGCACTTGTGTATACCGTAATTTATGTTTACACTTAATCAACCGAATGGGTAAATCTCCTCACTTTAAGTAGTGCACAACGAATCTATTAGACCTTCCCAGTTTCAATTAGATTAGTGCACGAGCGATCAGGTATGCCTCCCACGTTGACCGTAGCAACACGTTTCCTTTGTTCTGTTATTACCAGTTGGGTGTTTTTCCGCATTCTAATTAATTTTATATAATTATTTTGTAATATATAAACTATATTTGTAATAACTCTTGTATGCGAGGAAACAAAAGGATATACGGAAAACCAATTTTCTTGATCACTATCAGTGGAACTTTATGCATATACTCTACTTTATTGGTCATTGTCATTATTTGTTACCCAAAAAATAGAAAAGAGAGGGCATTGTTGGATATGATGGTAGTAATTCTGATTATAGTGAAGAAAAAATTAGACCAGTACAACAAAGACGAATTATTGAAATAAGATCCGAAAATATATTTTGGCGAAAAAGACCTTCTTTCCATATATCCTTAGGATATTAATGGATTAAAAGAATCTTTTCTGAGACATGAAGTATCTTTAACGGTATTTAACCCCAATTTGTCTAAAAAATACGTATAATAATAAAATACTTATATAACAAAAGATATAGATATAGTAGTAATATATATTTTTTATTTCCTCGTCACGATAAAGAAAACAACTGCTCTGCCACCCCCGGGGAATTTTGCCCATCGAAAACCAGTTCCAGCGCGCACACTCTAATCGTGTTATTAAATTTGCGGAGGACAAATTAATCCACTTTTGTTGACAGTTCGGTTACACGACGAAAAATGGCATGGCCGACGGCCCTCGAAATCCGGGCCGTCCAAAAACTAGTTTTAATGGAGATAGTTCTGGCAGGACGCGTCCAACGTTCAGATTATCAACTTTACATCCCATTTTCGGGGAAAATCAGCATTAACGAGGTCTCGAGGCTTTGGAGTTATCCCGCTTAATTAAAAGGGGTCCGATCATGCATGCATCATGGAAAGAACGAGTCGAACCGTACGTACTCGCTGAAGTCTTTCCGCTCCAAATACCCGCGCCGCTGATATCGCGCATCGAGATGCTCCATTCCCAGGTTCAACGATGCCGATGAAGATTTTCTCCATCTTCCAATCCCCTCTGCTCGAATAAGAATGGCAAGAAAATCAAATTAAGACAATCGTGAATTTCAGTGGCCTTATCGAGCATCCTAATTCCTACACTTAATAATTTTATATTCTCCATCTGGTTTGTCGAACTTAGAATTTTCCTGTCGATAGAAAGACCTTGTGTGTGAAAAAGTTAATAATTTTAACACATCTTTTGAATTCTTATCTTTCTAATTAGTTAATTGGAAATTAATAAGCTTTAACACAAATTAATAATTTTGCCTACATGTTAAATTTATTTTTGCGTTTATTAAATTTAAGAATTAAATGAAATTGCAAAGAATAAATGCAGAGTGATGAATTAAGCTATGAAGGGAGAAAGGCTTGAAAAAAAATTGGACACCTGGGTGACTGGACCGGAATCAAATTAAACCATTGGAAATTTCTGCATATTTTCGTCAAAATTGGTATAACTGCTAAGCTATGGCTGTTTAAACAAAATTCCTTACTTCTCCCTCTTAGCAGCGATTAGGGCTAGACATATGTACAGAGATTAAATGCTTCTAGCAAAAGTTATAGTTTCAATATGCCGAAGATAAATCTCATGGCGCCGCATGGACCACCAACATTAATACCATGATATACTATGAAATTTTTCTTTAGGTACGCGACTGATAAATCGATAGGTGCTAAATGGTTGTAATATGATATTTTACACTTAATCTCGATCCAATATCATTATATTCCTCCATTAATTTCATTCTTCACGATAGCTGGCTCGAATTAGTAATCTCAGATGCTCAAAAATGATAAATTATCGTTAATTCGGGAAGAGTTTATTTACGTATCACCTCGATAAATTATATGCCTTGAGATTTTATGCCTTTAGCATCCAAGCGACGTTTTAAGCTCGCGGTTTAAGGTGCCCAAGAGTATTCGGAGATTATAAATATGTTTCCAAATATTGCCGCGGCATAGCGGCGAGAGCGAAGGCCATGGCCTCTTCTTCCTCCAAATGTCGAGACAAGTGCAAGTTTACCTGCTGTAATTGCTTTTAAGATATAATAAATAGTCGTTTTCTTTTTACTCGAAAATTAACGCACATCGAGATACATCGATGAATACTTATCGTTGAAATTAATTAAGACAACTTGTGTATGTGGTCTTAGCGAGCAATCTCTTTCTACAGGCTTAATAATTTTCTCCATCTGGTTTTATTAGAGTAAATCGTCAGTCGTCAGAACGACAATGCGTGTCAAAAAAGTAATAACTTTTGGCTACATAGTGCGTAGCTCAATAATTAAAGCTTACTAAAATTCAGAAAGAAAATGAAAATTAGAGCATTTGAAATTAAGATGGTGAATTAAACCATATCATAAAAGACGACTGGAAGTGTACTCTAGTAAAACCAATCGTCTTAATACACCGAGTTGTCTTAATACAAATTACGGATTTTCAAGAAACTTGCCCGGAGTCATACAAATGAGAATATAAATTCTAAATTATTGATCTTGCATCGGATAGCTAAGAATAATAAATATTAACGATGAGATTTTAATATAACCCTCAACCTTATTTGCTCGAAGACTTCTGACATTCTAAACACAAGGTATGGTCAGTATCGAGCAGCCTTTTCGCAGATGTTTAACCAATTTTCCATCTGGTCTTTTGGAGTTCGAAAAATCGACATTACTTCTGCAAATAAAATACTTTCAGCCACGATTGCGTGGCCCAATAAACAAATTAAGGAAGTAATCGATCGATCGACTTATAATATGATATTAAGTGAGATTTCATGCCTTTAGCATCTAAGCGACGTTCGTTTTAAGCTCGCGGTTAAAGGTGCCCAAGAGTATTCAGGGATTATAAATATGTTTCCAAATATTGCCGCGGCATCGCGGCGAGAGCGAAGGCGTTTACGAGGCCATGGCCTCTTCTTCCCCCAAACGTCGAGACGAGGCGTTGTGCTCCGGACATCTGGCTGGCGCGTGTGTTCGTGCGTATGTGCATGTCTGTGTGTACATACGCATACATCCCTGTGCGCGCACGTGCGGTAAATATAGCGAGCAGTTAATGTTTAAATATCCACGTCCGTGAGTGAATTTGCGCGTAACCAGAGAAGATCAAACAGCAGGAGTATCGAGTAGGGGCAGCGAAAAAGAAAGGATTAGGAATAATGAAGCTCGTTGCAACAACCACAAAGCTCGATAAATTTCCGCTTTCCAAGAACTAATTCATACGAGACATCGAGTATCGTGTAAATGGCTTACTAGAGTATTTTCTCGGAACTGGTATAGTCAATCGACGAGGTTCCATCATTCGTATTAATAGCGCGCCTTGGATTAACGAATCATGTCGCTGTGTGCAAAGGATTCTGCCTTCGTTTCGCGCCTTCTTCATCTTCTTTGTTATTTTCATGTTATTCGATTTGTTTAGATATCTTGATGGTATAAAGTTGATGTAAATTCTAAGCACCAAATGCATGGGTCTCAGACATTTTCTATGTTACTATCATACATAATATCTATAATTTAAGTACTTACTTAAGTAGATAAATGTCTTATTAAGCCGAAGGCTGATTTATGTCAAATATAAACAAAGGACTTTAGCAATCATTTCTGATCCCCTATATGAGACGTATGAAACTTGAGTTAATTAAGTCTGAATACCTTTGTTATAGAATAATGAAAAAATATATTCTAAAAAAAAGTTTTAGTTCATCAGGGCCTAGAAAATTTGAGATGATTGAAATAAATAAGTGTTCGATTAACTAGCAACACCAGTCGATTAAAGAAGCAAAAGCGACTGAAGATTTGAATCTAAGAATGATCTCCTTGAGGAACACTGAATTTCTATAAACGTACATCGCTTAACTAAACCCACCTAAATATGTTTGCTGCGTATAGCTTTACAAATAAAATGCCTTAAAAAATTTGAAATAAAATTGCAGCTTTCACGATGTGAAATAATTGCGAATGTACGTGCTCGATTAGCTGCCGCATTCGGTCAATTAACCCGTTGCGCTATGATTTAAATCGTAATTACGCGTGCCTCAGTCAATAACAAAGGCGCACCTGCGTTCGAATCTAAAGCAGTATAGCATTCTGAAGCGGAAATCCGGCGTTAAGTTCACGTCGATCCATTGGAAACATTCAACCATGTTAATTTCTTGCGAATTTATGTAGAAAAAATTTCAGAAACACTGATTTATCTTAACTTTTTCTATTATATTTATCTTAACTAACAGAATTCGAAAGTAATTAATGTATATATACGCTCAACTTTATTGCTCAGTATCATTATTCGTTAGCTAAAAAATAGAAATGGAGGCTTTTGAAAATCAAAGCGGTAATTCTGATTATAATAAAGAAGAAATGAGGCCAGGTCCAGATTTTCTGAACAACATCTTCCAGCGCTCATACCATCAAACCACATATTTGCAATTTATCTTTTCTTACAATGCTGAAATACGAATTTCTTTTACTCGTAGTCACTTCTGTACTTAAACATAATAAAAAAAATGTCGTGATAAAGACTTTTATTTCCATATTTCCTTACGATGCAAATGGGTTAAGAAAGACTAAGCAAGCCTGACACACTCCACACTCGGTATTTGAATCGAGGATGGAACTTTTTTCGATTCGGAGGCGCCCTTTGAGTTTGCCCCCCTACCCTCGACATCTTCACACGTACGATCGAGACACACGACGAAGCGCCACGGCGACGACAATGACGTCCCCGTACGACCTACCCCACGCATCGCGCCCTTGGAAACTCGAATGTCTCGAGCGAGATGGAGAAGCACGAGCGGAGGAACACGGCCATTCGCCATCGAGGCGATGAAATTGAATTTTCCTCATTTGCGACATATTGCGCCGAATATAACACACGGTGCGGTAAACGAAGACAAAAGGAGAACGTAAATAGTCGGGCAAATAAAAAGCCCTGGAAAATGTGGCGATGCTGCCACGCGGAAAGCGCAATATCGATCCCCTCCTTTCGTTGCGAGCGTTAACTTAAAACCCGCGAATGGTGCAATGCAACCTTTTTTCTGTTTGCAACGAAAAACAAACCCTCCCCGAGGATATTTCTGCATTCTCATTTAATAATACGTTCGACGTGCCTGCGTGAACAAAATGTTCGGCGGATTTATTTACCGTAACAGCGACTAAAAGCAACATATCATTTACAGATTGTCGGATTCGCATGTTGCGTTTGCGAAAGAAGAAATTCGCGTAATGCGCGTGTCGGGAATATCAAGCGAGAGCTCGTTGAAAAAGAGGAATACAACATGCGTACGTATTTAGAATGGAGCTCGACAATTTGCACGCTAAGCGTATAACTTTGACGACATGTAAAATGTTGATTATACGTAACACATGACGCGTGTCGTGAAATTATTTGCATGACACGGTTTGTAATATCGATACCAAGAAAGAAAAATGTAATACCTATCCTTCGTGAGATCGCCATATGACTTATTATTATTAAGATTGATATAATAAGAAGACGGTTAGCCTGATCAGTGTAAACATGGTAAGCCTTGCATAAAATTATCGTGTTACAAATTATCTCCTCTCGAATCTTTACATGTCACGATACGTGTTTTGAATATCGCTCCACGCGATGCTCTTATCCGTTGCTCCTTTCTTAAAAACCCCATTGGGTATATCGTTTGAACCGGTTGGTTGGAATCTGAAAAGAATAATAACAAGTTCTTTATCGCACATATTTTAGGCTTGGCATGCTATTTATAGAAAACCTCGCATATACTAATCATGTGACAAAAAGAGTGAACGAGACGTATTGAAAATAAGTAACATAAAAACAAGTCATTGGCACAGTTCTTATTTATTTCTCTTATTTCTCAGAGTAAACTTTACATTAATGGGAACATTTGACTACCATATCATAGTTCGTAATGCATGCAAATTGTAGTAGCTTTAGGAGAATCAGTGGTGTGGATAGAATTAAGTATACAAAGATATACTCTTCTTCTCTGTGTGTCGTCACGCGTATGAATTTTCAAGATAAGAACAGGAGGTGGACCGTTAAAACACCTATTGCCTGCGTAAATGTATGATGTTGTTAATGAAATTGGCAGAAATAAAGAAAATGAAAGGAAGAAATTGAGATAGATATTAATTAAATTAATTTTATTTAATTATTTACGTAATAATACTTTCTATTGCATCAATTTCGCATTTTAGTATATATTAGTTTCGTATTATTTTATTGAATTATGCATACAACCAAAAAACGATAAAAGGATAACGACTACAACTTTTAACAGATCAGGTCTCGCGTTTGTATAAACACTGCCAGATAAAGCAGCAGCGTACACATAGCGGAAAACACTTTTGGAACAACCTATAAGGAATTGTAAGGAGTTGTAAAAATTATAAAATACCGTAGCCCTTATGGAAAAATTAAGAAATATATACATGTACGTACATATATATCTACACTCTTGGGACAACCTCTACGGAATTCTAAGGTGTTGTAAAAATTGTAAAATGCCATAACCCTTAAGGAAAAATCAAGAAACCTATACATACACATACATATACATACACACTTTTCGAACAACCTGTACGCAATTCTAAGGAATTCTAAAAATTGTCAAATACCATAACCCTTAAGGAAAAATCGAGAAATATATACATATACATACATATAAAAACACATTTCGAACAACCTATTCGGGATTCTAAGAAATTATAAAAATTGTAAAACACCGTAACCCTTAAGTAAAAATGAAGAAACATATACATATACATACACGCTTTCGGCACAACCCAATACATCCGTATTATCCAACGCTCCAACGTATCGACGAGAGCCGCCACGCGCGCAACAAAGGATCGCAAAGGCACACGTCGAAGGTTTGTCTCGGCGCGTATCATAGGGCAGGGTCCGGCAAAAATGGAAACACGAAGCTGAAGGTAAGCGCGGAAGGACGTGGCGGCGCGCTAACGAGGCTTTTCCGTGTATGTTCTCCCTGGGATGGAGATTTGTACCGATGTTACTGCGCTACAGCGCTACAGAGCGCTCCCTACCTGGTTGTTACGCGCCCGTTTGATTAATGCCCCCTCGGTTGTGCCAACGGCCATATATTCCTTTTTTTTTCCTCCAGAACTTTTGAAACAGACCGGCACAAGCGTGGCGCCAGGTAAAAGGCGCGTCCTCCTGCGCGGTGCTGAAATACTGCGATGAAACGCTGTTAGTGTAATTGGCAGGGACGTCCTACCGGATTTGATGAAAGGCGACCTGGAAGGCTTGCCGGAAAATAAACCAGGGCAATTGCGCGCCATCGGCGAGAGAAACGGTTGTTAGTAATTGGCCCGGCGGCGGCCGAGTTTTCCTAATACATCGTACAGGAAGTTTACCTCCTGTACTTGCTTTTAAGGTATAACAAGTAACGGTCTGTTTTTACTCGAAGATTTGCGTATATCGAGTTACATCGATGGATGTTCATAACTGGAATTAATTAATATTAATTAACGAGTTAACTGCGGAATTTATCGTGGATCGTGAGGCAAGAATGAGACGCGGAATGATTTTAGGATGGATTTCAAGCAAAGTAAGGAAGGATTACATTTTTTTCGATAAGACGTTAGTTTTTCTGTAAATGAATTCTTGCCGTGAATGATGATTCTGTATTTTACACTATGAGTATAAGGGTCGATCGCGTGGAAAGAAAATTTTGGGCTGACGTCTAGACTCATTGAACGCAGTTAACTTAAATGTTTTATTTATTTTTTTCTAAATTCGCTTTTGGCATCGATTGCTAGGGTCATTTGACTTGTTTAATTCTAAACCTACCGGCTACTTTTTGAAGATATTTATATATACAACGTATATCTTTAAAAATGGCTGCTAGAACTGTTAAGAAGAGCTATTCATGGATTAATGTGGATATGGATCGATTATATATACGAGGGGAAGTCAAAAAGTAAAGGGACATTTGAGAAAAGTAAGCCGGTAAGATTATATTATCTATATTCTGGGACATGGAAGTTGTAGTAATTGTTAATTTTACCCCAAGAGACAAAACTGTAAACAGCAAGAACTATTGTGATGTGTTGCAAACTAAACTGAATTCTGCAATCAGATCAAAACGTTGTAGAAAACTGCGAAAAGGTGTCATCTTGCACCAAGATAACGTCCACCATACAGTCCAGACCTGGCTTCAATCGATTTTAACATATTTGAACCATTAAAGAAAGCGCTAAGAGGAAAAAGATTTGCAAGTGATGAAGAAGTCATCGATGCGGTGCAAAATTGGTTGCAGATAGAACCGAAAAACTTTTTCGACGGAATCAAAAACTTGTGAAAGTTTTGGGTTGTGTTGATTTTACGCTGAGAAAAGTGCATTGAAGTCCAGGGAGGTTATGTAGAAAAATAAGGTATGTTTCATATTTCTATCGTTAGAATAAATATCCCTTTTCTCAAATGTCCCTTTATTTCTTGACTTCCCCTCGTGTATATTTATTTATTTATTTATTTATTTATCTACCTTACTTTTTTTAGAAACAAAAAAATGTTTGAATTCTCTTCCCGCCATTCTAAAATCTTGTCGAACAAAGCGTAATGAACAACTGCCTTAAAAGAATGACAAATTAAAAGACTTATTATAATAACAAACAACATCTCTTAATAGTGTCAGGCACAATAAGGTTAGAAGTGCCTATGTGTACATCATCGCCTCTTCTTTCCTGCCTTTCTTTTTTACATACGCAGAATACGGAAATATTTCCTGCAAGTGGTCGATAGCTGTAGCGTTAACATCACTCGTCGTATGTTATCCCGTACCTGTATTTCCGGCAGTTTATTTACGACACGCGATGTCCATCCTGCGGTAAACTAAATATTTTTGCGTTCATAGGAAGATAAGATTTATAGCGGCGTGCACCGGTGATGCATCGTTTTTAGAAACTGGCAGCGACTACATTTCGATTGGTCCCGGCCCGACTTGTCCGCGACAATATTTCGGCGATGTAACCAGTCGGCGGGTAACGTCCCCGGCGTTATCGAAAAACTCACAATGAATTTCCCCGGGTAAAATCCGCGTATTCGTTTTCTCCCCTGTCACGTGTCCGGGACATCCGCGGGAAAAAAAAAGCCCGGTTGGCGAGCGCGTGATGAAATATTTTTACGTAACGATTTTAACTTTACGACGCGCGTCCCGTTGTTACGATCCGTCAAAATTCCGCCTTGCGTGAAGCGGGACCGTTTCGATTTACGCGCAACACTCCGTGCAACGTTCAGAGCCGCATTGATAGCTGATAAAGCACATTTGGTATACGATAAAGACTATTGCGCGATACATTAGGTGTACACATAATTGATCCAAATTTGCCAGCAACATTCAAATTCTATTTTGATCAGTTAAGCGGGGTATTTAGTTTTAAAAATTTTCCACAGACTGCGGAATTAAAATCGAGCGTGTTTAACTAATATACACGTCGATCTCGGAGAAAATGATCCTATTATAAATTTTATGGAAAACGAAGAAGTATTCTGAAATTCTGAAAAGAAATGCCGTAAACTTAATAATTGTAGAAAAATAATAAAATACATAAACAACAGAAATTGGGGAATGAAAATAATTTTAAGAATTTCTATTGATTCTGATGTGATATTCTTTGAAACAAGGTACCACACAGTGGCACTTCGCAGGGCATACGCCAATGTCTTGACTCCTTACGGACTTCATTTTTTGAACAGACGACACGTCTTCGGAGGGGATTTGCTTTCGATGGAGTGGCCGGTATAAAATTGGGGAAATGTTTTCCGACGAGCCGTGTAGCTTTTGTGGATGTAGATGGTCGACCAATTTGAGTAATTTGTGTGTTGCAGAATTCAACCAACCCATATAAAATACATAGCAGTTGTATTGGTAATATAAAGAAAACGTACCGCTAAATAATATTCTTATTACATTCTATTGAAATTTCGAGTTTTTACTGGTAATTTTTATTTTACACGAGGATTATACACGTCAATCGCACTGCAATAGGGATTTGGTCCGACGTGTATACGCGCTAAACGCGCTTAACTGGTTAAAAGTGTAGAAAGATTATTAAGAGAGGGAGAGATAATCAGAGAAATAGATAGATCCAGGGGAAAAAATTACATACACGCATTTGTCGGTTAGATAAAAATAGAGATAATAATATATTAGGACCCTGAATAAGTTCTCGCTGTTTCCTAACAGATGGTATTACCATGATTATGTGCATGTAATGATATTGATTTTTATTTAAAATCTATTTCTACTCACACAAGGATAACTGTTACTTTAGCTCGGACTGCATACCTCGAGCAAAGGTTTAAAAAGTCAAGCCAAGAGATAGGCGCTATACATATTTGCCCTCCTTAATATCCGCTGTAAATGATTCATCAGCAGTAAATTTGAAATACGCGCGGAATATGAAAAGATTCTCTCAAATTTCCCATGGCGCACTCCATCTGATATAATAAAATATATTTTATTAGGAGCATGCTAATTTTATGCCAAGAGGAAAGAGGTATGCAGGGAAGTTGACATTTTATTCAAAGGAAAATTTAATTTCACGTTTCACGATGGAAATACTCCTTTTGTCGTCTCTTACCTCCGCAACTCGTTAGAATAATTTCAAAATGCATGTCTTATTTAAATATATATTTTACGACCTTTCATGCTGGCTCTTCAATTTCCTTCCTCGATATATGCTCTCCAAGAAAGTTTCTTATCGTATCATTATTATATACAGTATAATAAAGCGCGCCTTTCCGTACAAAGATTTTTATAATCTGCATTACTTTTCTAGTACATTTTCTACTGTATTGTATACATTATTGTATTTCACGCTTGCTTTTTACCGATAGCACGTTAAATTGAAGTAATATTATTGATGTAATAGTAACACTGAAGTAATGTTTTTCATCCAAGATCTCTGAAACGACTTTAACGAAATTCTCATTGCACTGCAGTACTGTCTTTTGTACATATTTAACTTCTGGAGATACAAAGGTCGTTTAAATTCAAATAATCGCTCGCTGGACAATCCGGACTACTCTTTCACTCGAACTTTCATTTCATAAGAATACACAGTATGCATACATACATAGTATGTTGTGTGCAATCATTTTTAACGGTGTTCAGAGTGTATTTATTCGAGATAAAAATAATCTATCGTAATAATGCAATTTAATGTCCGCCGTAAGATAATATATACAAGGCGCATAGGAATTTTGAGTGTCGTAGGGCCTCGAACGTTTTTCTGTAATTCCTAAACTACTTTTAGTAATTACTCTCTAAGTTTTTTCACGCAACACTTATATAGGAGAAAGACATTGAAAAATTATTTTTTTTAATACTTAACCACACACATAATTGTGACGAACAATATAAAATCCGTTCAATTGTTATAAAATAATCATCATAGATAATGATTACAGTTGAAGTTAGTATAGTGTGTATGCGTGTCTGGGTGTGGACAAATTCGTGACTGAGGCTCTGTCCAGGACACTACGAGTACAGTCGAATGTAAGCAGTCTAGCAGTCCAGTTTGAGAGGAGTTGAGTTTTGGAAATAGTGCTTGTTAGAGAATTTGGTGGACAGTTCACAAGTACGGCGAAAAGTTCTATACTAAGCATCAACTGTCATCTCTCGATAATAGGTTTTAACAGTCTGTATATATATACATGTAAAATCTGTTAAATAAAGCATATTTTTACCAACACCATTTTACTCCACGTATTCTTCAAGTTTTGTGGACACTAAACATCAATTGTCATCTCTCAATTATAGGGATTAATAGTCTGTATAAATATTTAAACTCTTTTTATTAAACCATATTTTTACCAACATCATTGTACTACAATATCTTCAAGTTTTATGAACACTAAACATCTACTATTATTTCAATTATAGATTTTAGTAGCCTATATATATTTGAACCC
>JBCFXI010000410.1:0-142432 GCA_038496175.1 Ampulex compressa | reverse complement strand
CCCTTTTTAATAAACCATATTCTTACCAACATCATTGTACTACACTATCTTCAAGTTTTATGAACACTAAACATCTGCTATCATTTCAATTAAAGGTTTTAGTAGCCTATATATATTTCAACCCTTTTTAATAAACCATATTCTTACCAACATCATTGTACTACACTATCTTCAAGTTTTATGAACACTAAACATCTGCTATCATTTCAATTAAAGGTTTTAGTAGCCTATATATATTTGAACCCTTTTTAATAAACCATATTCTTACCAACACCATTGTACTACACTATCTTCAAATTTTACAAATACCAGGGCCGGTTAGCCGCAATCGATTATGCCGCTCGGTGCTTCGTAGTCTGGCCTCGCAATCTCGATGAAAAACAAGAGCGAAGAGCGTTGGTTCCAACGAGTGCACAAAGACGGCGGTTGTTCATGCCGCGAATTCGCGCCATCGGCGCGGCGATTCGTGTTTGGCACGACCATCAGTCGCATTAGGGAAATGAACTGCCGGTTTTTATGGCCAGGAAAGTTGGTCGAGGAAGACCGGCGAGAAGAGGACGAAGAAGATATGAGAACGGGGGATCAGGGCCGAGCCTGCAAATTGCGATGCCGGTGTGCAAGTATTAACTCTGCGCGCGGAAATACTTTTTACGTGCCAGCACCTCTATAATCGGTGTATTCATTATAAACGACTTAAACAGTATAATAAGTTTGTTCGCAAAGTAGTGACAAACATATCCTTCCACATGAAATTATACAGTCATATCTCATTTCCTTCTTGCATGGTATATGTTCAATAATTCGTTAAAAGTGGTCTTAAAGAGCATTTTTGTGCGTGAATTTCTTTTAATCCTCTTTTGCTGTTCGGTGTCCTTAAAGATGCTGTTTTCTCCACCGTTAATTGTGTGACCATGCATGTATTAATAGAATGTTCTGCATGCATTGATAGGAGTTTGATAGAAATTTCTATCCATTGTATTCATAGAAATTTAGTACAAAAATAGACATTAAAAAATCGAACCTTCAAATAACTGAACCGGGAATCAACTAAATTTAAGCACAAAAATGTTCTTTAAGATTGCTTCTAACGAATTATTGGAATTATAGCGTTGGAAATTATTATTACATTTCCATAAAATTTGAAGTAAAACACTATATTTATTTATCGTGCTTTAATGTTTTGAGCAAACATAAATTTACACTACGAGTAAACCGCTCACATTTTAGTTACTGCCATTTTTGTAACATTCGCTCTTTTTTCTGTGTAATCAATGTTACTTTCTAATAATATTCTAGGTACAATTCATCTTGTCCCTTAGAATATTATATTCATTACAAATTACACTTTCTGTCCGTATATATTTCCTTTTTCGTTCTCTATTTATCTTTCCAATACAGAAGGAGTATCCCAAAAATAAATATTTGAACAAATGTTACATTTGCATAAGTTTTCCTCCATAATCATTCACAGTTTTCCGTGTTTCCTTAAAAGGAATATGCGATTGCACGGAATTACACAAACCTTCCTCCTATTTCGAATCCAAAGAAAGTACCAACTCTACTTTGCACACCACACAACGTCCAATGACATAACAAACGCGTTTCATTACTCCTAAAAAAACGCGCCACCCAATAAAACAATCGTTTCACAATGCACAAAGAAACAGCACGACGTCAATTGTAATATTCTTCACAATCCCACGGTATTACCAAAAGCATAGAAATAAACTATCAAGCTTCAAGAGCATACTCCGTCAAACTCGTTGACATAACGTATTTATAAGGAACCTTTATAAATACCAGCTCCGCCATTCCCAACCAGGTCGCAATAAACTTCTGTTACATTTACTATCGAAGTCGAAATTGCACGTAGGTCTGACATATACCAGCCTTTCGGGGATACGTGAGTTCAACGGAGATACGTATATCACAGCGAAGAATCTAGAGCCGATAGGTGCGATTTAAACTTAGCACCTCCCCGGTGAGAGCCCGAAACTCTATGCAGTACATCACGGTAGCCTCCAGTTAACACATCGGTGACCGACTCCGCTGCTGAGTTATACTCGCCGCAAGCGTTGGGAGTTACGGCTGTTTCCGCGTTAACAAATGGTTGTGCTATATACAAACGCGCTTTAGTTTTGGTGCGCGGCACACTTTTTGACCTTTCAGATACGACGCGCCGCTATAGTGGCTTTCGCGGATGTCATCTTTCAGGAGGACAGGCCGCTATAGTGGCTTTCTGAAAAATAGAGGGATTCGAATAGTAACATTAGCTGCGTTTAGACTGACCGAAAAACATGTTCCATCGTATTGTAAATCGAAAGAATCTAAAGGAGCGTTACGAAATTGTATCGTGTGTTTGAAAAACTATATAAGACGAAGATTTAACTATGAGTGTGAAGATCGTGACGTGTTGTACCATGTTTTAATAAGTATCATACCCAATTGTATTATTGATTATTAAAATGAATTGTTGAAGTTAAAGTATGTGGGATATATTTTTTTAAAAACCGACTCTGCCGTACTTAAAAGGATAAATTCACATGGCGCAGTTGTAATAAAATTTCGTGATTATTTCGTTTCGCTGCAACTGCACGCTTAGAGCATAGCACGTTGAAGTACTGTGTTAAATATATTGGAATTTAACAAGACGCGATGTTCATCTTTTCCACGTCCGTCGAGTTAGTCTAAGTTTACGTCGTTTCTACAGTTTACATCGTTGTAATTTGATCGATGATACGAACTGAAAATGTTACGATTAAAATGTCTTAACGCGACGATATATTTCATATTAAAGAAAGCAGTACTATAACGGTATTTTTTATACGAAAGTTTGGTTGGTTTGTTGATATTTGTCTTTATATTTTTGCGTGTTGCCTAGTTTCATTTAGCATAAGTAAGAAAAAGTGTTGGCGCAATGGGTAGAACATAAATTTAGAGCTACGATGGCGTAGTGGATAGAGGCTGGAACTTCCAAGCGAAAGACCCGGGTTCAAATCCCGCCCATCACCTCTAGCTTTTCCACGTGATACGTATTACTGTAGCTCTGGTGGATCAGAACCCACCTTAACCCATTATATGCCAAACCAAGGAGCAAACCTAAAAAATGCACTAATTAATTCATTTCATACATTAAGCTAATTAGAGAAAAGATATTTTTATCAAGCTTGCCACTTTTACAATAGTCAACATTTATGTACAACGATCAAAACTAAAAGTTCCACCGCTTAGGTGAAGTAAACAAAAAATCGGTGTCCCAAAGAAGAGACAATGGTAAATAATGGATTAAGCGTAAAGTAGCTAAAATGAATTAAAAAAAAGAAATAAAGAAGACGTGAAGTGATAGTCCCATTCATCTTGCTCGTTTAATTGTACAATGGTTGCTACAGTGGTCTCAACAAGCAGTAGAACTACTGCTACAGTAGTACTTATGCTCGTTAAGACCACTGCATCGACCATTATAAAACAAAAAGACAAGATTATCAATTTGAAACAGTAGCGTGCAAATCTGAGCCTCTATCTATTGAGCTGTTTTTGACATTTGATAATTATTGTTCGCCCCAACTAAAAATAATTGTCAAATGCCTTTTCTTTCTGATTTACATGTTACGCGACTTTTATAACTACGCGTAGAATTTGCATGAATACGTGAAATGTGAATGCGAGAAGTAAAGGATGTATAACAGGTCATTACGCGCGATTTGTAATATTCCGACGAGTAATTAGAAATTATGAAGTACAGCTTTTAATATACAATAGCGCAACATGATTTATTGATGGAAATGGATATCACTTATTTATCTCCGACCTACTTGAATTTCTGGGGAAAAGTTTATCACCTGTACGTATTTTAATATTCAATCTTTATGGCAGGACGTATTTATACCAGGTAAAACTTGTTAACCGACTGCTATTTTATTATCAAAACCTGTTTGCTAATAACATGTCCTGAATAAAGCAGACGATAAAGACGATCGATTGTTTCAATTATTGCAAATGTAATTACCTTTGTTTGAAACTAACTTTGTTTGATATGCTTTCACCGAATAAAAATCAATGGTATTTAATATATTGGCACGAGTGGCTGTTATGAACATTAAAAAATAACGTAATCTCACAATATGAATAATTATTATATTGTTCAAAACTGAATACGAATGTGTGAGAGAAACCAATTTTGCAAGTGCCGTGTACATTTATTATTTCCATAATTTATCCCGCATTTTATATTAATTCTACATTTAATAATAAAGAAAGGCATTCGTTTGAAATCCGGAAGTTATATGAATTAAAATAACGTATCCAGATGTACATATGTGTTTGCCATCTATAAATATTAGGTAATTTTTTAATTGCGCTAATAGAGTCTGAGAACAAATTCTAAACACGAATAACTCTAATACTATTTGGATGGAACATTTGCTCTCATCTATGCTATGTATTAGTCAGCTAGGATTTGTCTCATCGCTGTTTTGCTTATTAAGTAATGTTTCTGCAAAAGAGAAATATTGATCAAGCTGCTCAATTAATTTCTCCGTAAAAGATCTCTGTAATTTATGTTATAGAAGTTCTGAAAAATTGCTAAATAAACAACATAAGTTAAATAGACCGAGAATCCACCTTTTCTATAAGAGACTAAGAAGCAAGTAACACGTGTGCTTGACACGTGCTTCCTCCAATTAACCATCTTAGTCCACGATAACTTCAAAATTACATCCGCCTTACGCAGTATGTCTAACTTAGATATTATCTGCTTTAAAATTCGTTGATTATTGTTAATCTATAGACCACTCGTTATACATCAAGTAATTCATTACGTAAAAGCACGAGTAGTTGACACTCTACCAGTACTCGAAACTGTTTCAATAAAAATAAATAAATAAGTAAATCACAAGCTAGAATATATAGAACCTTATTAGTCTATGTAGTGTCGCTCTTCAGTAGCTTAATTGCGAAATAATGCGCATAGTCCGACATTGAGAAGTGTCATAGCGACTAATTAATCAAATCCGTGCGCGATTCTTACAATTTTTACGTATTTTCTTCTATAAACCCGCTAAGGACTTGGTTAAAACGTAAATCTTATTTACATGACCAAGGCTAATTTATTAATCAGTTATTCTCCCTATGTCGACTATTGAAAGAAATGGAAGCCAACTACTAAATTCTTTCTTTTCCCTGGCTGTCAACAACTACCAAATCAAATTTTGCTTTCAGAAAAAAAATACCTACAACCGCCCTCCGGAATGAATACTTATCCTAACATAATACGCGAATATTTTGTACAGCAACTACTAATCACAAATTTTCCATAAAGCGAACTTACCCTAAGCTATGCCAGCAAATACCCAAAAATCTTTGAAGTGGTTAAAACGAGCGTTCAGTAGTTTCATAGAAAAAATCGCTATACTTCGTGATCCTGCACTTTTTGAGATCGTCCATAATTCTACCACAAACTATAAATCCTTCTATCGATCCATCGACATCTCTTCTCAACGCCTCTTTTCTTAAGAGAACACATGATATATTTATATACATCCAGAAAGCGACTAGTAGGTTTAATGCTAAACACTTCTCTCACATACATCCAACTGCACCTTACATACATCCAACTTCTCGATCCCCAGCTAAGGGCACGACATCGTGGGAGAAGGTAGATCAAAGCATGGTCGAACTGTCGAAATGTAAAGGAAATATCGCTTACAGGGGGTTAACAGTTTAACGAGAGGCTGCGTCTCAAGATAAAGAAGGAATCGAGGGTGGCTCACGGCCGATTGGTCCCTCCCAATGGCTACATAATTCAAGCAGTAACCCGATATTACGGTACGTTTCAATATACGCTTTTACGGTGCCTTTTTGCTCGACAAAGTCGGAGCCACCGGTGCGTGCGCCGGTGGATGGAAGGGCAGTATCATCTCAAACAGATTATGGAGCCCAGATTTATTTTTACGAGGGCACGGATACCGCGGGCCTCGTGACAGTTTCCGCCCCGGGGGAGGCGAGCTGATAACGGTTTCGCTGATTCGATGGCGGTTCCCCGAGTGTCCCCGGACCGTGAAATGTTTCGGCCAGGTTTTATGGCGGGTAACGGAGACGGCTCCCTTGTAAAAGTATCGCTCCGACCTGCCGGAGATATATCGAAGATTTTAGATATAAAGTTCCCAATTTAATTCTCGGCCAAATCCCGCGCCAGGATCTTTCTATTAGACCAGCGGGGAAGTAATGGATTTATCGACGAGAAGCCCCTCCCCTTCCCCTTGATTGTCAATCCACCGTCGAGTCCCGCTATCGCCGCAAATCATTTCTGGACGTACCACGAAGTTTTGGACTAGGACGAGTGCGCAAAGTCTTTTGGAAACGTCGTTTAATATATAATAAATAAATAAATATATATATACATATATATATATACCTTTAATGTTTAGTAATTTATTTATATATAATTTGATTAATTTATTTTTCATATTTGATCTTTTCTAATAACGTATATATCGTGGAAGGCTATTTGTATTGCATAAAGAACGTGTGGACTGGTATTCTGTTGTTTTGGGGATAACTTAAAGGATTTGGATAATCTGAATCATTCAAATAAATTTGAAAATTATTTAAATATAAATTATGATAAACTGGTCTTGCAGAGCACTTAGCTTGTTAACTTAAGCGGTTTATCATCATTTTTCCGTGCACGGGGAAGTAGGTGTTCAGAAGAACCATGATCTAATTGTAATATAATTTATATATTTGGATACAATTAACTAAATTTATCAAAGCTGTTTGCCATGTTTTTGTAAAAGATATATCATTACAAAGGCATGGAATATATTAAACAAGTATAATTTTTCTACTTTCGTTTGCAAGATATACTTTGTATGTACAAAACCTCTCTCGTCGATTAATCCTTTAAGCGGGCAACCCGAATACGTACACACGAGAAGTTTTATTTATTCAGGCAAAATTTTTCTACGATAAGATAAGATGATCCTTAGAATATCTTCACAGTTTCGACACATTAGGTCAAACAGTTTCCAAAATATACCTTATTTAGTAAATCTCTGCAGGGTTTTTTTTTATAAAATTTAAATACCGTCATATCCATATTTTACTGAGAATTACTTAATTACCAGCTTGAAGGCTTAATTTCTTCGTACAGTAAGATATCGCCTGTGAAGAATCTCTATGGATGCCATGCTGGTTTTAAATGACCAAACTATTGTATTACGGAGGCTCCCAGGAGATTTTGTTATAGATATTGGTACATTCTCCTTTGTTAAAGATATCGTTTGCCGGGGACAATTCTCGATTTCAGTTACCGCTGCCAGGGGTCGAACTCGTCGTCCAAATAATATTACAGCCATTCGCGTCTATCCTTTTACCGGCCCATTTTCTCGACATGAAAGGTTCAACTCGAAATTCCCCAAGATTGATGGCCGAGACGGACCTGCAATAAATTCGTGAGCGTGTGCTCTGTACTGCGAAAATGTGTCGATAGACCAGCACGTTACTGAGATTCGAAGAAACGAATTCCAACTGAGACGTTTTGAAATTTGAACTAAGAAACATTAAAAGAGTGTTGGTTAGTTTTGTGTTTCATTTTTTCTCTATATTACTAAATTCATTTAAGGTAAAGGTACCAGTATTTGACACTTTAAGGAATGTTTCGCCTATTCGTTCACATAGTTCAGACTAAGTACACTTTGTGGAATATTTATGATTAGTAGTCGCGCCGCAAACTATTCTTCTATTATATTATATTACAACAAGTATTCATTCTGGATGGCAGTTTTTAAAAGTATTCTTTTTATTCTAAAAGTAAAATTTGGTTCCATAGTTGACACCCAGTGAGAACAAAAAATTTAGTAGTCGACGTCCTTTTGTTTCAGTAATTGACACAGAGAGCAAAAGCAATTAATAAACTAGTCTGGATAAAGTGCATAATATAAACTTGCAATACTAACACATTAACCAAGCCTTTAACAATTTGCATGAGAAAATACGCAAGAATCGTAAGAGTCACGCACGGATTTGATTTACCGATATTTTTATATCGATTATATCGATATTACTGAATCTCAATGGCGGACCATGCGCAATATTTCGCAATTAAACCACTGAAGAGCGACACCATATAGAATAATAAAGAACGATATATTGCAGCTTGTGGTTTCCTTATTTATTTATTCTTCTTGAAAAAGTGTCAAATACTGATGCAGTGTCAACTACTGCTGCTTTTACCTTAAGCGTGGAAAATTCTTTCATTCATTTTATCGAACCTTCTGCAAGATTTAACGGAATGTACACACTCCATCTCACGTATATACAGGGTGTTCCATTTGAAATTTGCTACACGATTATTCCCCAAACTATAGCTCGTTCAACAAAATGTTTCGAACGAAACTTACGACTTATGCTACTTAAATGGCATATATTACAAGCTGCTTAATTTACATATATAGAATCATGTACAAAATTCTTCTCGAAACAACGGAGTGTTGAAACACATATGATTATTCCACACACACAAACACACACATACACTCATAGAAAAAAAGTAAGATTCTCGAAACTTACGTGTCAGTCGATATAAAACCTCAATGACATTTTCCAATTATATCTAACTTGAAATGAGTATATATCATAAATATAATATAAAAAAAGAAATAAAAAAAAATGCAATATAAATAAATAAAGAAATATATATATCATTTCGACTGACACGTAAGTTTCGAGAATCTGACATTTTTTTTTCTAACAAGTACGCTATCCACCAGTGACGTACGAGCGATATAAATCCCGCGATGGCCAAAAGCTCTCCCGGCGATCCGAGGAGGATTTATGACCGCAAGATCCGAATATTATCGCCCCGCAAAATCGTTGAGCAGTTCTGGCGATTCGCTGAATTACTAGTCACCTTGTATTATTAATTGCACCGGTAAGTTACGTCGACGTATCTCGCTGACCCGTCGGCGCTGCTGGGAGGTTCACGGCTTAGCTGAGACGTTACAAAAACAGCCGTGGTGCAGCGGCCCGGGATAAGAACATCTTCTTCGAGTTCTGCAATATGTTTAAGGCATGTTTCTGAACTTCATATTGCAATCCACGCGACCGAAACAGCCGTTGTTTGTTCAGTAAAGAGCGCGTAAAAACGTAAGGAGGGGCTAAGTAAGAAAACACGAAGCGCAATAAACAATAAATAAGGTGAAAGCACCAGTAGTTGACACTGTACCAGTATTTGACACTTTAAAAAAAAAAAAGTGAGGAAATAATTGTACATGATTCTACGTATGGAAATTAAGCAGCTTGTAATACAGTATAAGTAATTTGCATTTTGCTGTACGAATATTTTTTTGAACGAGCTATACTTTTACAAATTTCAAATGGAACAGCCTGTATATACGTGAGATGGAGTGTGCACTTTCCGTTTAACTTTGCAGAAGGTTCGATAAAATGAATAAAAGAATTTACCACGCTTAAGGTAAAAGCAGCAGTAGCTGACACTGCACCAGTACTCGATACTTTTTCAAGAAGAGTAAATAAATAAGGAAACCACAAGCTGGAATACATCCAACCTTATTAGTCTAGGTAGTGTCGCTCTTCAGCTGCTTAATTGCGAAATACTGTGCATAGTCCGTCATTGAGAAGTGTCATAGCGACCGGTTAATCAAATCCGTGTACGATTCTTACGATTTTTGCGTATTTTCTTATATAAATCGTTGAGGACTTGGTTAAAGTGTAACTATTGCAAGTTTGTATTATTTACGATATCAAGACTAGTTCATTAATTGATATTTCTCCCTATATCAACTATTAAAACAAAAGGACGTCAACTACTAAGTTTTTAGTTTTCACTGGGTATGAACTATTGAATCAAATTTTACTTTTAGAAAAAAAAAAGTGTTTATAATCTAATAGAATTAATATAATATTATAATAAAAGATAATATATTCAAGTTTGTGCAGCGACTGTTAATCATCAATGTTCCATAAAATAAACTTAGTCTGAGCTATGTGAACAAATAAGGCGAAAAATTCCTTGAAGTGTCAACTACTAGTACCTTTACCTTCCGTTTATTCGTCAATCGTTGCACACGAAGTCTCTGAAGTCGCGCGACTCTCTTGACATCGATCGTCTTTTCTAACGACTATTCCCTAACAACGAACGAAGAACCGTTCGCATAAGGTATAGTACCATACATCACTTTCGCACCTGTACAGCTCGCTCTTCACGTTTATTCTATTACAATATCTTGGAGTTTCAAGACAAACTTTCAAACCATACAAATTCTATTTGATGTAATGGTGATGTTAGGAGCTTCTTAGGATGTGTGCATTTTATACAATGTTAGGAGAACGCCAATTTTATGCTAAGAAAAAAGAGATATATAAAGAATGCATTGGTACATAAGCAATTTGTTGAAAGTAAAGCTGAAGTTCAGGTTTCACAATAAAAGAAATTATATTTTTTATTGTCTGCTAACGTTGTTCTTCTAAATATATTATACGGTACACAGAAAAATATGTTTCAGAAGTTTATACATTAGTTTCATAATCAGGGGAAATATTCTCGCTCTTTGTTCAAATAATATCGAATTATTCGAATCGAAAGCCGTTTATGAAATTTATTAAAAATGTATAGTTTCGATCGTATTTGCGCGATATTTATAAAGCTGGGATGAAATGGACAATTTGAGTAAATACGGTACAATTTCAATTTATGGTTCATTAAATAATATTTAAAATAATATTAAATAAATAGTATCTAATGTTAAAATAATTAAATAATATTTAAAACAATATACCTAATAATTCGGTGAAACGTGAAAAATATTAAAATAACTGAAATCTATTTATGAAGATGACTTAGTTCTTTAACCTTATTAAATCGAGTTTTTAAGTGAGAAAATCACATAGAAAAATGTTGCTTTATTCTTGTAACATATATTTGATTGTCCCAAAAGTTTCTCCCCTTCCGTAAGGAAACAATAAACGCGAAACATATTTGTTTCGTATTATTTTATTGAATTATACACACAACTGAAAGATGACCACAGGATAAAAACTACAACATTTGACAGATTAAACTCCACGTTTGCATAAACATTGCCAGATAAAGCAGCAGCGCGCAGATAGCGGAAGAATCTTTTGAGACAACCTAATATATAATTCACGCATCCTTAATTTCTATCAACAGCGCGACCGGTTGGTAAAAAATAATTAGCCATCGCTTTTCCATCAAAGATTTGCATATCCGAGCAAAACAAAGAACAGCCGTGGTACAGTGGTCAGGATAAAAACGACTTTGTCGGGTTGAACAAGATAAGGTCGATAAGAACTTCACCGGCTAAGAGTGTGCCCAGATCTGCACGTAAAACGTACCGCGACTCATGCATTATTCATAATTCGACGATTTCGAAAAACGACGCCAACAAGTAGATCGTATCGCAGAATAAAGGAGTCGGACCAGTGACCATCGAAGGATGGTCTTCGAGCAACGTAAAACATACGAGGTCCGTACTCTAGGATTTATCGGAACAGGCTGGATGCCTCGGGAAAATTGTAAAAATAGTGCAGAGTGTCTCACAAGTCACGATTTAAAGGCTGGATAAATTTATCCCTTATCGATGTTATCCCCCTCTTCCTTCTTCGTGCATTGAAATTTAAACGTTTGAAAGTTCGATATTAACAGGTTTAAAGAGAGAGACATGCCAACATTATAAGATTATATTTCCAAAGACAGTTGTCAGCCATTAATCACTAAAGAGTAATTAACCGTTTAGCGAACAAGTGTCGCCATATTCGCGATATTGTAAATATTCCAAGAAAATGGCGTGATATCCCTACGTACTTACGTGTATTCGTTTATTTCAACCCCTATTATTTATCTGTTATTTTCGCTTCGGTATATTTTTGTATGGGCGTGTCTCTTGATATACTATCTATTATTCTTGAAAATTGATTATGCACTTTTTCTCGCTCCAGTAATGAAGCAATTATTCTGTTAAAATTCCATCGATCTACTGATCATTGTTTTAGGAAAATACGCTCGTTTGTTAAGGATTAGTGTTAATAAGCAAGATTATCAATTTACGGGTTCTGAGAATTTACGAATGCTTTCGTTGCATGAGACTGGTAATTCCGGTTTTGATTATTATGTTTAATAAGAAGACTCGCTATTATTTTTGTATTGATCTAATATCAGTTACATATTTCAAGGTCATTGTTTAGTGTGATGTAACATTAGAAATGTAAAAATTAATATGAATAAGGCAAAACATTGTAGATGAATTACTAATCAACGCTTTTACCACATAACTTTTCAGTAACAGACGAAAGAGAAATGCTTTATTAACTCGATGAAATACATGGAAAAACGTAACAGGCTTCAACACTATTCTTGTGTAAATGAAGTAGCCAGACTACATACAACCCCACCCCATAAATGAGATTATTAAATCATTATTTTCAATTCACCATTCCCTTTGATGCGAAATAATTTCTGAATTATGCGTAAACTCGCCTTTCTCAAATAATCTGTTTAACAGAAATAATAATCGCTCTTCGTACTCTAAATACACTCGAAACAATAGCACTCTCGTCTTTATCCTCTACATGCAGCCAAATCAAAGTGACACCCATAATTCATTTCCATACTAACATGTATATATTTTTCTTATAAGACCTTGCACTTTTTTCATTCAATATCAAACGATACCATCCAGTAATTCAAATTTTTACACCACCACTGCATTGTACATTGTACAAAATATCTAGCGTTTCTCGAAATTTCAACATTCCAAAACTTTGTAAAATACTGGAAGCCCCAATAACGTTTTATGCGAAACCGGTCCTCAAGATGATTAATTAGCACGACAACTGACGAGGGAGAGAATGTAATGCCCGTCACTGCTGGCAACACCTGCTCCTGGCACTAACCGCGAATGGGCAATATTGTTACATGGAAGCACCGAGCACAACGCTTTTACTAGCCTCGCCGAAATAGCCGAAGAGTATCGATGGCTATAAGTACAACTTTATCGGCGTTCTAACCGATCCCCGAAGGTATCTTTCGACGTATCATCGATCAGGAAAGCGTAGTGTTAATTAATGTCTGTGATCGACGAGAAGATCCCATGAATACCGCGGATGAATCCCCAGGGCACCTATGAAAGACGGCCAACGATACTACGATATGTCCTTTATAGCCCTACATTGTCGTGTCGCAAGGTGCGTCATTATTCGCTTTGTTAGCCCTCCATATGCGATGCCTGAATCGCTGGTAATTCGTTTTAATATGAAACGTATCAAAATGATCAAAATGATCAAAATGTTGGGCCAGTCGTTTCATAGAAAAATTGTTGTGCCTCGTAAGAGGTTTTAGAGATTTGAGAGATTTCTTTTTTTTGAGGTTTGCCATCAGTCTACTGTAGAGTATAAATCATTATATTGAATTAATGATATCTCTTCTCAATATCCTGTTTCTTTGAGGATATATTTGATATACGAAAATATATCCAGAAAGTGGCTGTGTTGGTGAATTAATGTTAATGTTAAACCTATCATCCACTTTTAAGACACATTTAGATGTTCTGAATGCATTCTTTAAAAAATGGAGGACAAAGGAAAAAACTTTCTTCTATACTTATTTCGTTTATACTGTTTTTCATTACCTCAATTCCTTAATGTTCCCCAATCTGAAACTAAAAATCACCCACGGACACAACCAATGTTTCTAAATACAATTTAAAAAGCACCAAAACCGGTATTTCCAATACGCATTCTGATTTGCCCTAACATGTATCAAGGTGTTAATTCCACACGACCAGTTCTACACCTGTAACAAAACATCACCAAAAGACGCAACCAATGTTTCTAAATACAATTAAAAAGGGACCAAAACCAGTATTTCCAATACGCATTCTCATTTGCCCCAACACGAATCAAACGGTTAATTCCACACAACCAGCTCTACACCTGAAACAAAACATCAGCAAAAGACGCAACCAATGTTTCTAAGCACAATCAAAAGACGCACGAAACCAGTATTTCCAATACGCATTCCGATGTGTCGTAACACGGGCAATAAACTCCGCAAATGTCATTAAACGCGGTGAGCGACTTTGATTCGAAGACCGAGCTCCGGTCATCGTGAATGGGGGATTAAGTGCCGCTATTAAACCGAAGGGAGATACCCCGAAGGGCAGTTTTATCGGCGTCTTTTCGCAGGTACAAAACGAACCCAACTGGCCGACCAGTTCCAGATAAGGAGCAGTTTATTAGGAGAGAGCAAGGATGGAATATACCCGGCCCAGTGCTGGTCGGTGAACCAAGAGAGGACCCTTATCGCGAGACGAGGAGTCGGTGAATAAATACGGTTTTCCCGAGTTAGTACCGACGAACTTTCCGATTCCTTGCCGTCTAGACGGCCTGGAACTGCGAGGGGAAGCGCGGGGAGCGAGGGAGGAGGCGGAAGGCAATAAGTTATACATTTGCAGGATCCTTACGTAATCGCACGGGGCTCCCGTCTTTTTCGTTAATAATGCTCGAGCAATCGAGGAGCTACGACCAGCCAGGAAGTAACGTTGATCTAAGGAAGTGGAGAATCTTCTATCGAGAATTTAAAAATGTATCGGCCGCCTCGAGGCACGAAAAGTGTTTCGAACGGTTTTATGTTATTTCCTTGGGTATTGGAGAATTCAGAATGAAATGTGATTAGAGATCGTTACTCCTTGGGAGTATCCTATTGCTGGGAATTGTGTGTGAGTCGAATAAATGGTTTTTGGGGGTGGTTGTAAAGCCTAGATGGTGCGGATTGCGAGTGAAGCAACGAAAGTTTACGATATTTCGACCACATTGTGGGTTATTATCGAAGATATTCATCTGAGGAATTATAATAATTACAGTTGTGATCAATCAGTAAAGGTTTTTGGTGTCTTATCGAGCAAGAAATCATTAGAGGAAGAAAATGATTCCTTTGTTATATTTCATTTTCAGCATTCTGCGTATTTTCTCGAATAGAATACAATTTCTATAAGTTCCATAGCGTGGAAGCAAAATAGTAACTTGTTCTTGATAATGCTTGTAAGGGATAACTATTCACTATATTCGCAAAAAACCATAACTTTATGATAAGTGTAAAGTACAACTTCTTGAAAAACTGTAGAGCGGGAGATGGATCATCGTTCATGGAACTGGTCAATGCACGGTGACGATTTATGATGATGCAAAACTATATACAAGAATTATGTACAGTGAAAGCAGAAACTAAGCATCAAGGAGATCCATTTTTCCTCAACGCGCAATCGTTGAATTTGAGGAAGGGAACTCGGGTTATTATTTCTGATTATAATGAAATGGCGCTCTGCATCGGCTAAACTTATTTACGAATTTACCAACTTATCTGCGAATGGCACTCTTATTCATCTTGCTCGTTGACATGTATGAGTTTAATTTGCACAGCAAATTAAATTTAATAATGGTAAGACAATCAAGCTCAACTAATACCGATACAAATCAATGGATCACAGTTATGATGAATTTTAGATAAAAAAAATTGTTGATTGTTGTGTAGAAGTAAATTGCAGCTGTAAGGATAGAGATTAAATAAATCGTACGCACCTGACACGGTCACCTGTCGGCTAACGTAAATACTATCATAAACTCCAGCAATTTACTTCCCTTCTTGTATATCAACTTAGACAATAAACCATTTCGATCCACCAAAGTTTCTCCATAACTTGATCTGCGCCGAATGTTTGAGCCGTTTATTTTGAAAGTGACCTAAGTCCATTTATATTTAAATCGAGCGAATAATATATGTTTTCATACCATAAATGGAACATTGAAATAATAGAACATCGTTAATAACGTATTGAGCTTACGCCACTTTCAAAATAATGTATTTGATCATTGAAATAACTGTCTAAAATTATCGTATCCTCTAAGTACACTTAATCACAAAATGTTGTTTATGAAAGTTGACTTGAAGTCGCAATAAGAAAAAAACGATTAACAAATCGACTTGTCCCGCTTTCAAAATAAACAACCCATTTATTCATTCCAAAACATGTCTCTTAAAATAACAAACAGAAGAACAGCCAGATTAAAGTATCCAATCGCCAACATACCCCAAGAAAACGCTAAAAAAAAAAACCTGAAAAAATACACCATTCCTATTTTTAATAAGAAATTACAAACCAGTCGTCCCGACCGCTCACGTAGTTCCAACCTGAGGAATTCCAAACTTTACGTACGTCTGGCCGCTCCGCAGTTCCCAGGCTTGTCGGCCACGGAAACCGCGAGATTGGTCCGCGCACTTTCCGAATTATCCTCGTATCCATGCTAATTAACGGCCTCGCGCGCTATTTCGCCGAATGTCGAGGAGATGAAAAGAAAAAAAAAAAAAAGAGAATCGGCGCGTAAAGAACCCCCTGACCGGGACAGGAAGTGCTCCGCTAATTAGATCCATTCTTCTGCGTAATGGTTACGCGTTCGCGTTACGTTCCTGCAGATAAAAATCCAGCGGCGGTCGCACACGTGGGCCCATCGATCGAACCTTTTTGTCCCCGGCAACTAATTATTCTGGACGGAAAAATTCATTCCCCGGGGACGTTTAATTACCTACTTTGTCCCCGGCGGCGCGGGGCCGAGGAGAAAGGCGGGACACGTGTTTCAGGAAGAAAATAAACGGCGATCCTGGATCGATAAGGGCGAATCGCATTGGATTAGGGGAGGTAAACGAACCATGGTCACGATCTACGATACACGTTTCAAGAGTGAAGCACCGGGGCTTTGGGATTTTCTAAGTCGGCTTGTGTTTAGAAAATTAGGACCGTTTTCGACTAACCCTTTTTACGGTTGGAAACCCTTTCGCTTGCGAATTATTTTTCCCTGGAAAAAGGAATTATGGCTTTGATGAGCAGTTCTTTGAAATTGAATGATGATTTTTCGGGTGTGCAAAATGTACTTAAGAGGTCGTGTAATGACTCTCGAAATGAGGATATTATGTTCAGGTGAGTGCGGTATGAGTTGACAATTTTAAGTATTTTATAATACTTTGTTATTATTATTAATGTATATATATGAGTGAATCTGTTTTTCCACTAACGTAGATGTTTCTTAGGCGTTCGTTGTGCTTAATTATTCACGGTTCACGGGAGGTACAAAGATGACTGGGAAGAGTCTACTTGAAAGTGCGTATTTAGTTTTGTTTTTTGATAATACAAATGGATAGAAGAAGCGGATGCTGTTCGCATATAGAATCTATGCTTGCGATAATATGAGAACAACAAAATTTTAGGAATGCTTAATCTCCTCTTTCATTCAGTTTGACATTCAAATTATAAGTTTATTTCTTGCGTATATTGTTATTTGATAGTGCGTACACTGTAAATGTTTCTATATGTCAAAGTTCAGCTTTAGACAGATTATTATATTTTTATTCAATATATTTTAACATCTATTTTTAAGAATCAATACATATGAGAATAGCATACGGTTTAATATGTCGACTACAATAAATGAGCAAATTAATTATATTTATATGAGAAAATCACACGCAACAATCGATATTTCTACATTTGACGTGTATTACACTTCCAGCGCTTCAGGAATCAGCTTAAGAAATAATTTTTATAGGCAATAATCGTAGGCAGCGTTGTCGAAAATTGTATACAAAAAATATTTCTTGAAGAAACACTTGACAAACTATAAAGAACCTCAAATCAAGCCTTTTGTCGTCGACGGAATTTCAAGTAATCAGATATTACTAGAAATAGTTATTGATCAAATTATTCCAGTTTAAAGTTGACAAAATAACAAAAATAAGAGTAAAATATTTCATTCCTAAGCAAAATGAAAGATCGCGCCATCAATCCTGCAGCGAAGTGCTGCGAAATGTGGATGTGTCCCACATCAGTTGGTAATGTATTGTATTAAGAGCGATGCATACGATGATGGAACTGCTGACGTTGGTTGAAAAGTGACAATCGTATTATTTACCACGATTGCTTTTATTTCCATTTTCCCTTCACCGCGGTCTTGAAAAAGCCAAGCGATCAGTTAATTTTTGCACAGATCTCGACGGTATAATATTTTGGAATATGAAGTCTAATAAAGAAATATCATTCGTTTAATCCAACTGTGGAAAATTCGTTTGGCACACTGTATCATTGCGGTTTAAATACGCCATATAGACTTCAAACAAACTAAATTCATATATAACGCGAATTAGATGCGTTCAAAGTAAACCTCACGTTCGAGCTTGTTATACGATTGTAAGGTTTTAATACAAATCCTCATTGAATAAATTCATTACTTAACCATATTTTTCAGGACCACTCGTGTTTTCCATCGCGCAAACAAATATACTACCTCCGCGAATTACTGGAATGGAAGCTCATTTACGCTATGAGATAAAATCTACCCAGGTTACTTCTCCAGTCGTATAGCGGAGAGGAACGAGTTGAGTATTTGGAAAGTGGTGCAAGCGTAATTTTAAGAGAATTCGAGTTAAGCTCGGATCACAAACGTACGGTTAATTTTTCTTTGTAGACGAGCAACGATTGAACCGTTTATTTTGAAAGTGACCTAAGTCCATTTATATTCAAATGGAGGTATTTAAGAAGTTTCGTTTTGATGAAATTAAAAATATACCTATAAGATATCGATGTGTTTCACCGCTTAAGTGTATCTAAAATAGTTACATATACCATTAAAATGTGTATTAAATATCCTTTAAATTCGTATTAAAGTGATAGCAATCATTAAGCAAATAGCCAGCGATGAACAGTACTTTGAATCATAAATGCATAACCAATTTTTTACAATAAATTCCCCAAAAAAAAAAAAAAAACTGGCGGAAGCAAAGTTGTACACCTAATATGTTAAAGACAATTCAGAATTCTAGTCAAGAAAATCGTGTCTTCCTACTCGCAAGTATCCCACAAATGGTGTCTCTCTCTTCGTAACTGGTTCTTAAATCGTGTCTCGTAATTCGTAAGTGGCATTCTGGTCGAATCCTTTTCGTTATTATAGCCGCAGCGCGGCTTATGCGTTCGCAATTGTATCCTGTCTGACCTTATTTTTATCGACAAATTCTCACCAATACGTTGAAAAAAGTTGCAGGTTGAAAGACATAAAATTGTAAAAGTTTGCGACAATACTTTTTAGGCTGGTTTTTAAATCTCTCACTTGTTCACCCCGGATTTGACCCGCCTCTTTTGTTTGGGCTACCCTTTGTGCGCTGGCCCTTTTGTTCCGCACACTACAAAGGTCTAGAGAACCTTGTCTTCTACTTCGTAAGTGACAAAAATCGTATCCACGTTTTCGGATTCTTAAGGCGATTTCACCGTATTCATTGCCTTTGTCACGCTCTTATATTAGCGTCTGCGACTGCTCTGCGATTAATATGAGTCGAAAATACGTGTGCAAAGAAGCGTGCACTATTCCTCCTACCAGTTAGACTCGCCAGTTTTCCTGGCTGATACGAACAGTACATATTTATAGTAAATATGTAAATTTATTCATTTAAAAGCACGAAGGAGAAACAATAGATTAAAAGGGAAATACACAATCTGAATGATATATAAAATTATTAAGATGAAAAAAATAAATCGCCTATATTATTCTTTCATTTCGCAACATGGCAATCCTCTAATAACATTTATCTGTTTTTCGACGTACAACCCTGTTATTGTCGCGTAAATTCAACTCGAATCTCTCTCGCCTCGTCTTTCGTACATCTTCATATCACACGCATACTAATCATACCGTGTAGTTTCGCAAACACGATTTTTCAAAATTATTAAAAGACGTGTCGATGAGCGATGAGTATCATTCTGATACACACTGAATCATTAATTTGTTCCTTGGCTCCTGAAGGGGAGCAAGGAGAAGCTGGAATACGACCGTGGAGGTGCCAGGCGGCAGGGCCTGGCTGGACCTGATTTATCGACTCTACGATCGATATGCGCGCGATTTACAAACTGCGTAGATACTTGGTCTACTGGAAACTGGAACTAATCATGGTGGATGCAAAAGTTTCTTCTTGAAGGACATTTTCTTAATTTTTAAACCTGACCTCCTCCTTTTTCATCTCCTTATACTGGCAATTATTTATATTAGATTCCGTGATATTATATTCGCCTATTTCTATGAACAATTAAATATATGAATATGTATTACACCGAGCATGATTATAAGTTTTTGTGAAGTAACATTAATCGATTCAAAAGATTAAATTAAGTAGTTGCATGAGGACTAGGATTAATTGCTTCTTCTCAGAGCTATAAAGTATTTTTTCAGAGCTGTGCAATAATTCTTATGACACGGTTCTCGACTGAACTACAATTTATTTTCCATTAGAACAATCGGTTAAGTAATTATTGTTACAAAATCATTATACGTAATAATTCTGATGCAAAGTTTCTTCTTAAAGGAGATTTTATCGATTCTAAAAGATAATTCCTTCTTTTCCCGCCTTCTTGAATTAGCAATAAGTTATATTAGCCTTTATAATATTATATTTCCACGTTTCTATGAACAATACACTTAAACATATCAATGTTCATTGTAACAACCATAATTATCCATTTCTGCGCAGTTTATAAATCGCGCGCATGTCGATCGTACAGTCGATAAATCAGGTCCCTGCCGGCTAGCACCTCCACGCTCGTATTCCAGCTTCTCCTTCCTTCCCTTCAGGGGTCAGGGGACAAATTAATGATTCAGTACGTACTTGTGGACACCCTGATACTTATGGATGGCGATGTACCTGACGCGTAGAAAAATTCAGGGGCGATGGGCGGGATTCCAACCGTGGGCCATCCGTGCAGATGCGCCATCGCAGCCGTCGTTTGGGGTGTATCCCCCCGTGAAGTGGCGTAGAATAACGGCGTCGACCCAGACACCGGACGGAGGATGCTAATGAACTCGTCCGCAGTTTACCGTCGGTGCTTTAATCAAAGATCGCCCGGCAATTACAATCATCCCAGGGATTTTGCCGGGATTCTTTCGTCCTCCTCCGCCCGGTTACGAGAATTAAGCCGACAAAGGGCGCGCCTGCATTTACACGCTTCGCTCGCTCCGCGGGAGGAATCAAAGGCGGGCGCGTTGATGAATCTTTCTGTATCTTTGCGCTGAATCGACGTATACGCCTGATCGAGAGCGCGAGAGACATTGGTTCTTGGATTCTATTGCGTCATATCGAAATTGGGAAATTGGTGTCGATGTTGCGAAGAGTAAAGCCGCAGACGGGTATAAATGGAAAATGTTGGTTGAGTACTAGGTTGTTCGATAGCTTCGCGGAGTGCTGCCTATTCGTCAAGAGTGGAACTAAAACTTCGACGTCGTTTTAATATTTCGTGTGTTCTAAGAAACTCGACCACTACTTCAATATTTTTTTGCAATACTTCGAATGAAGTTTGGGGTTTCGGAAAGCTGCGCGCACAGCGACGGACGTATGCGACAAAAACGCATTCGAATATGAGTTTGTTAGCAGGATTTTTAGCGTTTTTTTAACTTTTAAAGTCTTTAAATTTTAGTCTAACTTTTCAGTTTAAAGTTTTGAGTTATAAAAAGCGCAATGGCATTCTAATACGACTTTGTCAGCTAGATTTAGAGCGTTTTTTAACATTTAAAGTCTTTAATTTTTATTTCAATTATTTGGCTTAAAACTTTAGTTTAACGTCTTTTATTTTTAAAGTCATTTTTGCAACTATAAATTTGTCTTTTGATATCAGTTCCGCGAACTTATTGAACAACCTAGTATATGCTACATACCATGCTTTTTGAAATGTGGATAACTAAAGGAAATATTCGAAATCTCTGCATTCCACAACTGGATCTTATATAATGCTTACAAACAATATTCGTTGACATAAAGTAGATCAAAATTTAGACAGTCCGTATCTTACTCTTACATGATCAATGTTGTTTTAAATTCGGCCAAAATAATTAACATGCATTTGATATACGGTTGCTCCAGCGGAAATGACGTAGATGTACGCAAATGTTTCGTCTACTAAATGGATATTGTTTATAAACATGAGATATGATGAAATCGTATTGAGACATTGCGAATATTGTGTCGAATTATCCATACCACAAAAACTAAGATATCGATATAGTATATCGATATTATATATTTTTCATTTATATTCGTGGACGGATTTACTCAATGAAACATTGACATTCATTACGAGTTACCTTGCCCATATCGATTTTCTTTTTATTTAAATGTCTCGGTTGGAAATGGTAATGCAGTAATGATCTGTATTCATCAAATATCCGCCATATTTAACGCTCCAACCGTGGGTTGTACTTTATTCCAATGTAATTCAATATCATAAAATGAAACTCGAAAGGAAATATAATTACCAGTAGTCTGCTGTACAATCATAAGGCAGTTTTTTTACTTGCATAAAAACGAGTCGTACTTGGTCTATTAATCTCAAGCTAAATGATCGGCGATTTGGAACAGATTGCGTGGAACTGCGCATGGAAGTTACCCTATAGTTGCAGAATGTTAATCAGAAAAAATAAACTGAGTCGTGGTTTGGAAGTATTAATACGATCTAAATCCTGGGTTAAGCTTATGTAATAGAACCCTAGATATTTGATAATCACGCTTCTCGATAAAGAGCGGACGCTTTCTTTATTTTTCTCTCTTTCTCTCTCTTTAACTCCTCTCACTCATCCTCAGCCAGTATATGTATGACAATGGTTCGATAATTCCTTATAACATGCTAAGATTTCTAAAAGCTCTTACGAATCTTTCTAAAGGTCTCCATCGTATTTCCAAATCAAAGATAATATCATAATAACACATGATAAGGGCCATAGCAAGCACTTATCTGTATACTTTCTTTATAGTAATTCTCCATCTGATGTACTGGAGTTAAAGTCCTATCGACCATATCGACATTTGCGCGTGGAGAATAATTTGTCCACTGCTGTGTGGCTTAAATAATTAAAGTACCAATGAATAAATTCAAGTCTCAGTGCAGTTACCCAATGGTCCAATTTTTTTCCACGCCTTTTTCCTCATACAGTTCCTCTCCATCTTAATTCCAACACTTCTCTAATATTAATCCTTTGCGCTCAACAACTTTTTCGCTCGACTAAAATATCAATTCGAAATGATCATTGGATCCTCGAGCAGTTCATTCTTTTGTTTTGCTACTATTCTTTTGTCTCAACTTCAGGTGTACCGCTCTTATCGCTTGGAAGTTCAAGAAAATCTAACGCGTACAAAGACGCCTCTCACTCGCCACTCGAGTTGCCGCGCGAAACACCGTGGCGACCAAGAATCGCCTTTCGATCGCAAAGGATTACTTTACTTCATTTATTTCCACTTTAATTATTTGGCATCACACAATCCTGGACAAATTATTCCTCACACCTGAATATCAAATTGGTCCACAGGACTTTAACTCCAGGAAATGATATGCAGAATTGCCAGAGAAAAAGTACACAGATAAGTATCGATATAGCTGTTCCCATATTTCAAGGAATTACTACAAAAAGTCTATACAAGTAAGTGCTCGCCATTATCGTGCGTTATCAGAAACAATCGAGCAAACGAGATTAGGACTATGACACTGGTGTCGCCATTGATAATGGATAATATCCCTAAGCGGTTAACCTTCGCTCATCAAACCAAGCATCGCGGCCACTCAAAGCTCTTCCTTAATCGTCCCTCGCATTTAATTAAACGGACGAAGCGGCCGAGATTTTCTTTGACAAGAATTTGAGCGGAACAAAACGGGCCTCGAGGAGGCACTCGAGCACCGAGGAGGCCCTTTCGAGACGAACACGCTGCAGTTTGCTTTCGGAAAGAGTTACATCCTCCCGGGCGTGGAATCGCGCAAAAGCTGAGAATTACTCGACTCGTTCGAGTGACACTCAACCCTTCGTCGGCCTTTCGACCCACGACCGGTGAATCGCGGGGTTGCAACAAAGTGGGGATTGATCGCGGCCCGACAAGGGATTCCGCCAACCCCGGAAGTCAATCCTATTTACCAGTGGAATGCCTGCTCGAGGAAAATTGCAATCTTCCCGCTATTCGCAGCTTTTCACGAGAGGACGAAGGAAGCGTTGAAAAAGCGCTGCTTGGCCAAAGGGGCAAAAGTGATCGAGGAAACGTTGGTACGGTTTTCAATGATTCTGGTGATACTCAATATACTATGCGGAACGTGGGACCTAATTTTGTATCGGATACGTGCAAGCTCATTTTAGTGGTCAAGGTCGAATATTTCAAACAATACATTGGATGAAGCGTTTATTTTGAAAGTGGTGGAAGTACATTTGTTAATCGTTCTTTTCAGACTGCACTGCGTGTACAACTTTAAGTTAGCTGTCGTAGACAATATTTTGTGGTTAAGTATAATATATTCAGAGGATAGGATAGTTTTAGATTGAATACATTATCTTCTGAAGCATTCTAAATTATGTCGAATGGACTTGGACTCTTTCAAATTCTATAACAAATCTACTTATTAATTTTGAAAGCATCCTCGATCAATTTATGGTTAGAAAACGTATATTGATCGCTCAATAATTGCTATTATTTCAACAAGAATTATAAATTAAACTCTCTTAGATACACTTAACGCGATCAACCCGGCGCATTTTTTCGAAGTCCCTATGGTCGTCAAGCTCGAGATTATAAATTGTTTATTTGTCTGGCGGCGTTTGTTCGTTTCACTATTTTTTCTATTGTCAGTGGCTTGACTCTGAAGTCCAGTTGCATGAAATTCTTATAAAGCACTTACAAAACTTTATTTACGAATGGACCACCGGTGGTTCACGCCGGATCGACCGTGTTAAGTAGCATCAGTACGCTATACGTATACTTTTAACTTCATCCAAACGCAAACTCTTAACACATTGCTGACCGGTCACGAGTTAACTCGTGATATCGTGGCCAAACGTTGGTGACCGGTCACGAGTTAACTCGTGTTTTCGTAGCCAAGCCTTGGTGACCGGTCACGTATTAGCTCGTGGTTTTGTAGCCAATCGTTAGTGACCGGTGACTGTTACACATTTTATCATACGAAAAAGAAATATTAAGAGTTAAATAATAAACAAAATTTATTAAAGTTAATTTATATTGTTTTACTTTCACATCCGCTTTCAAAACAGTAGCCGGCCACGTGAGGTAAATTTTCGGAACAGTTGCCGGTCAGCAATGTGTTAAGTATCTCGATTTACATATAAACGAGCTTCACTTTCAAAATGAACGGCTTATATAACAAAATATAAATTACAGCGCGCTTATGATTCATTCGCCAACCTTTATGGAGCAAGAGAAGGAGCGTGTGACGGGAAGAGAGAAAGGGGGAGAGGCTTAGTTCATCGGCTATCGGATGGCAGGCAGAGCGAAGGACCTGCAGGTTCCGCGACAATTTGAATATATCCAACTAATCGGCGAAACTGTCACAATGGGCGCCCGTTCTCGATTGTATTCGATTCTCGATAACCGGCTGGAAGTTCCGCGTACGTGAGTGACATTTCTCCCAATGCAATGGCCAAAACTTTCCCGAAATCGGCGCTTAGTTTCGGTGCGTGCGCCTATCGTGGACCCACGAGCGCGCGCGCGCGCGCGGTCATAAACCAACGCTGCAGTTGCATTCAGGAAGCCACTTGAACCTGAATTAAACTTCGTCCTTGACGGATCGAAATGCGCGCCGCTGTGCATCAGCGGGACGGAAAGTTTCAAATTAGCTGAATGTCGCTCTCTGGCCCTGTCAATTAACGTCCAGATAAACCCACGTCAGCTACGCTGGGATACGAATCGATGCTCCCAAAGCTCCACCCCCCCTCATCCTCATCCTCCTCCTCATCCTCGTCGCCTCACTCATCGACAAATCGTTCAAAGCCCCGAAGTGCTGTGGACGGATATAATCGTTTCGCAGATCCTACGAGGAGAGACGGCCGAGATTTATCCATTGGGAGTTCTGTGGGTATCGGACGTGAGTGAGAGGAGCGTGTGGATAATCTGCGACTTATCTGCATAGGCTGTTTAATACTGGAACTGGCAAGATCGTTATTTTGGCGGTTTTCGAACTTGATGAAATATACTCGTGGTTTTAACGAGGAGGTTATCTAAGGTAGGTGATCTCTTGTGTAAGAGGTGGAATCTGTAGAAATAAAATAATAATATAAACAAAAATGTAATGATAAGAATAATGCAACGTAAGAGAGTGTCTAGAGGAACATTGAGGGAGATATATTAAGTGTTTCGTAACATAAATGTTTTTATTCTATGGCGTTTTAAATTTGACTCTAGTTCTTAAACTCGATTCTGTGTTTGGATACTTCTAAGTAGACTCTTGGACTGTCCAAATTTGATTCTTTACAGTGTCCTAGATGGTGAACCTGTCACGCATATTCCTGTGCACACGTACACACACACACGTGTATTTATACGTTCGAGGACTTAGGAAACTTAAAATTTCTATGCGCCGTGTATATATTTTCTTAAGGCTACATTATTCTTGAGAGAAGTTAATTCTATCCTTGTTCTTATGTTTGGTGAAATGAAAAACACAATGTGCTATAAAACGTTTCGACTCTGTGGCGAGACCTCGTGTAATGCTTGAAATCTGGTTGTGGTGGGATGTTTGCGAAATTTTGTTTGTTAATTAAACGTCATCTGGACCAAACTTTCGATTGCTATTGTTAATAGATTGTTATTGTCCGTTTGTTGTTTTTTGGGGACTAACTTTTTCTCCTTTTTTGGTTGTTTAATTGATTATTTTCTCAACGGACTTAAGTGTTGGCCGCTTATGAAAGTCGATGTTATTATACTGTTCTTCAAAGCTTTCACTTTTATCGAAGGTTTGCAAATTTATCACATTAAAAATATCGATATAATTCGGGCATCGATGATGGACATTAATACTTAATTACATTTATTTGTACATCGCCTTTAGACATTTCCTGGAAAAGTTTGAAGTACATTTTTCATATAAAGCTGTATCGAATGAACTACAATGTTCATAAGGCAACTCCAACAACTCCACACTACTATTATAACGGGAGCGAGAACTAAGTGATCTAACTAATAGATGCAATCAGTATCAATCGTATTTACAATGTATAAAAGTTCTCAGTGAAAAGTGTATCAGGCTGTAGTCTACTAGTTTTACAACTACCGTAATATCTGACACTAACATGACAATTCTAGTCATGTTGATCGAGGGGTGAAATTGTTACAGTTTTTGAAAGTGAGTATCCGAATAGTTTTTGGAAACCTGTCAAACCCATCAAACAAGGCAATCTATCACGGATATTCCTTCATAGATTTTACAGCTGGCGGAAACTATGTAAACGCCCGCAAGAATAACCCCAAAGTACAAATGAGAAATAAGCATTCAAATAAACGGCTTTCGCGTCTACACTCTGACGCTTTTGTTTGTTTTTTCTTTATTAATAATTAATGAAGAAATATTCTATTAAATCCTAGTCTTCGTTAAATTATATTCTTTTATTTACATTAATAAAGCCTAAAGTTACGATGAAAGCTATGATCGAAAATCCAGGAATTTGACGGGTATGATATAACTGGTTACATATTTAACATCGTTATTTATAGTGTTAAGAATATTTTAAATATATTATGTTAAGAATATTTAAAATCAGCCTCATTTTCTTTTAGATTCAAATAGATTTCATTTGGTTCTCAATAAATGCTTTACTGCTCTACTTACTTTATATTAGTTCTAATGCGTAATATTGTATTTTGCTGATATACTGTAATTTAACCATGTCATATATCGTCTGTATTTTTGATATGACAAATGTAATATCGACTAGTGCCATAGATTTAATTGCAGTCGCGTGATGGCATTTACGTATATCTCACGTTTTTGTCGAGAGTGTATTGTTTTATTTGTTATCGTACAACGCGGTATAAGTCATAAATAATAAAAATAAAGCGCTGTTTCACAGTCGTTCTCTTATTCGGTTTACGCAGATTTGGACGATACGTCATCGATGAAAATAATGACTGCGATAGCCGTTGGGACATCGTTGATTTGCAGTGTTATATATAGATAAAGGTAAAATAAAAATAAAAAAATAAAATACAGCTTGACCGCTTGTAATATTTTTCGGCGCAAAGTAAACTAGAAAAGCTGAACATAGTAGCTAAGTACCTAAGTAAAAATATCCAATTCATTGTAATAATCGTAATAATCAATCATTGCAATAATTTCTTTTTACTAATTTTTTAACTGATTCTTAATCGTCTAAATTGGATCGTGAAAAATCAAAGATTAAGGGAGAAAAGTCGTGCGAAATAGAGATATTTCAAGAGCCGAACAAATTTCATATAAGGTTGATTTTTTTTGTGGATCAGTAGCACGCTTTAAGACTTTTATTAACAAATTACAGCGCGTCTTCATAAGTGCTGACATGTAATTGCTCAAACATTCAATTTCTATGTATTATAAGTATTATTGTAAGTCATTTCTTCATAAATTATATATTATGATATCAAAGGCCGTCTGCCCGTAAATAAACCAACACATATTAACTATTTTAATACAATAATCCACTAACTGTTTTGTTTGTCGATAAAGAATATCACCGAGATATTTCTGCAGATTAATCAATATAAAAAAGAATACAGCTTTGATAATCATAAATCAGGAATCATATGCAAGGAATACCATTGCTATTGTCAACTGTCGAATCTTTGCCTACGATAGAAAAAGAATATGTTTACAATGTCGTAGATAAATGGAGGGAAATCTCGAAATCGCAATATAGTTATTATTCCGGACAGAATAAGGAGCTCGAGCATCGAGCGGCGCAGGATGATATCCTCACCTGCCGACAAAGGGAGAGGCGAAAGGAAAGCCATCATCGCAGACGATTTCGCGCATCGATGATTCCGGATTTCGATTCGGCGATTTATATTACTTTCGCGAGCCGTTAATAGAACTTCTTTCAGGAGTTATAAATCCCAGTTGATCGTCGAAGCGTAATACGCCGATGAAACGTCATCGCTTGGCCGAGAATAGATCCTCCTGGAAAAAGAGTCTAAAGACTTATTAAACTATGTTCATATTGAAATAGTGCCGAAAGGATAGTAGCTTAAGTCTTTGGGGCACGATGAAATTAAAAATATCCCACTTTTTTAATACAAGATGGTGGAATTTTAATATAACATGGTGGAACGTTTTTAGAACCAGGATCGAAATATCGCGATAGGTACATGCGCATAGATTTATATTTAGTCTTGCTTACTATTTGAGATCTACCCTATAATAGCAGATTTAATTGAATTATTATTAGTTGGTTTTATTAGTTTTTAAATACTTTGAAATACTTTATTTGGTTTTATTAGGTTTTAAATACTTTCGATTATAAATGTATAATCAGATTTGTACGATAAAGCCTTAATTTCGGAAAAAAAAGGACAGGCGGATGCAAAGTTGTATACCTAAGATGTTTTAATATTATGTGATTAGTGTGTTGATAAGAATATACCAATTTTGTTTATTTCAAATGCAATTAAACATTTGATGTTTTTGACCCAAGACTGATATATTATCGTAAGCGATTGGCTTGTTTCGAGAAGTTATTAGGTTGGAATGAAAGTTCTTGCGACTTTTAACTGTTAAGTTCAACTATACATATCTCAGATTAAACAAAAATTTATGGATCAAAATAAAGACCATTGCAATGAATATACTTTCGTCAACGAGAAACAAGTTTTGTTATTCCAGTTAAATTAAATTTTTGTCAACATCTGATGGTATGAACAACTATGGATACAAAAAAATAGTATAGAAATTTATCGTAGAGATTTTTCCGGGCTTTCGTGCATTTTCCACAAGCTTTTTTATCGCGAGCTGTATTCTGTTCACGCATAGGAAAACATAAAAAACAGATGCCACATAAGTTTAATTTTTAGTTTAGAGTTGCGAGTTTTAGAGAAGTATTGAGAAGAAGTACGACGTAAAGATTGGCTAAAAAGTACGACGCACAGTTTTATTCCAAACCTAGACTCTCATTAATCTGTGAACAAGTCTTAATAGTCTCTGCATGTACTTCAACCCTTTTTTTAATAAATCATATTTTTACCAACACCATTTTACCGCAATAATCATTGGGCTTATTTTTTACGAGCCTGAGTACTTACATGTTTCTTATATTAACACTAAAACTACCAAACCAGTCAAAATGACAGGTCAGTCTTTTCTTTAAAAAATCGTAGTCCTTTATAACGATGCATTTTTTAAGATTTTCCATGATTTTCATGCAGCATTTAGATCATCATTTTGATTTACTGAAATTTCCATTTAATCTCCCCTTTTTTTAAAAGTACATGTGGTGTTCTAAATATGCCCAGAAAGTTGCTCGTAGTTCTAATGTTAAATACACAATGACAAGCCTACCTCGTCGCACAGTGTTCAATTACCATTCCCAAGAATCAGCCCTACCTTGAGACATCGATACAAGTACTATTCCCTTCCTCCCTAAACCTCTCATAAAACTACAAAACAGAAATAACCCTCTAATTCCAAATTGAGCCTCAAGGCGCACCGCGCTTAATCGCATATAATCCCATATATCTCTTTTGGCATAACCGCCCAGGTGCGCCTCAAGGCAAGCACACCTTTGTCAGGCGTACCAAGTGGCGATATATCGATAACCAATATTCGAATACAGATTTATCATCAGCGAGCTTCAATAATATCACGAAAATTCTTCCGCCGCGACACAGTACTCGAGCATTAGAGGGTTAAATAGAATGCACAAAAAAACTCCATCGAGCCCGTTTAACCAATTGCGCTAACTTTCGCTAGCCGTGCCGCGCTCCACAATATAACTTGCGGTAAAGCGTTACATTGTCTGCGAGCGCTAGGCTTTAAGCAATGACTCAACCGACGTGCCACACACGTCGTTTTTGTTTCTGCGCCAAATGCCTATCGTCGTGGTATACACGTCGCCTTCGGTTTTGGAACAAAAGCATCTTGACGTGTACGCGGTGCAAGTGGTTAATCTCATCGGCTCAGCATCTATTCCCACGGCCATTTATCCAGGAACCTGTCGATCCAAGTGGATTGCGATTGCGCGTATCGGATGAAAGAATTGTCCGAAATTAATGGCCGGCTTCGGAAGGTTCTTTAACGCGAAGATCCGAGCTCGCGCTCGCCCTGGGATCCCCGCGGAGTGTCTGGGGACAAGCGAAGGAGCAGAACTGCTCGTCCATCGGGCGGAGGCACCGTAACACCCGTCGCCACAAATCATAACTTCCCTCTCCGTACGTTTCTCCGTCTCGTCGTCGTCGAACCTCCCCCGCCCCTTCCATCCACCCTCCAGCCCCCTGCCCCAGCTCCTTCCCTCCGGCGCTGCGCGTCCAGCCACCTTTTTCCACGAACACCGCGAGAGGGTTGGGGAGGGAGGGGGGGAGGAGATCGAAGGAGCGAGGGTGAAAGAGGGAGAGACACGACGGGACAATACCCTTGAGTTCCATCGTGACCAGCATTTTCGATTCGTCGCATAATTCATTTTTTCCCCTCCCGACCTGGCCTCACCCTCGACCCTGTGGCTCAGCCCACCCCCACCCCCTGCTCTCCACGCAGCTTGGTTTTTTTTTCTCTTACCTCGAGGACACGCTTGAACTGCTTTTCGAGGTATTGATCAATTCCACGGCGGCCAATGTGATAGCGGTTGAAAATTCTTCGCGTGGCTCGGGCCGCGAGTCACGGCTCTGGTGATATCAGCGCGACGATGAACGTCTGCGGCGACACGATAGGCGGGTATTATTTTATGCGTATACGGGGAGGATTACATAATGCAACAGGCCGGATATTCGTCGAGGCACTGTAGTACCAATGCGAGTCCTTTGCAGTCGAAAACCTCTTATCTGCTGCTGGGCAGACTCGTGTCGCGGCGTGTATTCGGGTTAATCTTCTGATTGTGCGATGGTGGAGGGGGTTTTGTATGGGTGGACTCTTTATTGGTGGGGATAGAGAGGCGGTTGGGAATTTATTGGCTTTGATAATGTGCGTGTAGCGCTTAAACGACTTGAACGACGCGAATGAAATTGCGAAGTGTATGTAAGATGATAGCAGGAGTAGTAGACGGTGTATCAGTAGTTGACACTTTTTCAAAAAAAGTGAATTAATAGCTGGAATACATCGAAGCTTATTAGTCTATATAGTATCGTATTTTAGCTGCTTAATTGCGAACTATTACGTATATTCCGCCATTGATAAGTGTCATAGCGATCGATTATTCAAAGCCATGAGCGACTCTTGCGATTTTAGCGTGTTTTCTTATATGAATTGCTAAGGAGTTGGTTGAAATGTTAGTGTTACAAGTTTATATTATTCGATCATTGTTTATGAAAAAGGCATTCGTTTATGATGTTTGAAAGTTACAAAACGGGTTCGTTTGTTGCAATTTGCAACAAAGAATGCTAAACTGTTTAAATTTAGCCCGTGTTAACTATTGAAACTTGTAATTGTCTATTATTCAGTAGTTGACATGGGATGACTTTGTTCTTCCGTCAATTTTGAGATGCATTCTACGAAGAGCAACTTTAGAAAGTATACAGAAGAGGCTATGCAAGCTGCTGTGCAGGATATCCTCTCCTAGGATATTTAATTTTTCAATTCAATTTATTTTTCGTAAATTTACGCGAGAATAACCTTTTTTAAACGTTCAATAAATTTCTGTATTCATACATTACCAAAACTAGTTCATTAATTGGTTATTCTCCTTATATCAACTAACTGAAGCAAAAGGATGTCGCCTACTAAATATTTTGTTTTCGCTGGATGACAATTATTGAATCAAATCATACTTTTAGACAGATCAGGAATTAATACTCGTTGTAATATCATAAAAAAATAGTTTACGCAACGATTACTAATCATACATTTTCCATAAAGTAAACTTAACCTGAGCTATGCGAACAAATAGATTAAAAAATCCCTTAAAGTATTAATTACTCGTACCTTTATCTTATGCGTTTGTGGTACATACTAACATCAAAGTTGTACATGCGTTTATAGTCGATAGCACATTCACATTGGAGATCGTAGAAACCGATAAATATAGACAGCTTTATAAAGTAGCATCCCCACGCTTCGTAGAATTAATAAATTGCATGCGTGCATATATGTAGTTCTACATTAAAAAAAAATATATATATATATATACATATATACATACATATATATATATATATGCTTAACTTTTTCGTCATATATGGTTACAGTCCTTTTGGTATCCTGGTACTATAGGTAATAGTCGAGACTCATACAAAGTTTTTATGAGAAAATAAAACAATTCTCTCGAGAAAAGGAAGGAAATCATCTTATGTCTAACCGGCCTTTTGAATCGGTACGAGATTTTAATGGATAACTATTATACAATCAGGCTCAGGAATAAAAGAATAAAGAAATGACACTTTTAATATACTTAAATAACGCATTTTATTTTTTAGCGTGGCGTTCAACGTGCTAACACTTTTAATATACCTAAATATTGCATTTTGAATACGTTGAACGCCAAGCAGCTTTTGCAGAGACCCTCGAACTACCGCTCTCGGCTTGAACGCCTCGGAGCAGTAGGACAGCGGTAGGCTAGCGATCGCTAAAAAATCCGCGTTCTCGCGTGGCGGACGCTGAACGTCTAGAAGGCAATACTCGTCATGGAATTTACACCTGGCTTCATTTTTTTTTAATTCATCAATTTTCGACACTGGCTGCTAGAATTATTTACCCTAGGATCAACTGTTTAACGTTGATTCTGAACCATGAGACCTACGGCATACATATTAGAAAGAAAAACTAAGGGTGATGAGCGGTATTCACAGTCTTCATGTTGGTATCTAAATAACAAATGAATATATCGTAATATATAAGGACTTCTCGATGTGACTTCCGTTGGTAAATTTATCCTTCCTCGCAGGAAGTATCGAAGATTGACAGATGATGTAAGATCCGCAAGAAAAAATTGCGCCATCGAAGAATGATTAGATCGAAACTCAAACTCCAAACCTTTTGCTTATCAGACAAATACTCTCCCACTTGAGCTATTTTAGCCCTTCCAGTTTCGATTGCTACAATAATTAATCCCCTGTGAACCATGGTCACTTCGAAGTATCGTTCCGATTTACGCGTCTTTTTTCGAATCACTCCAGAGGCGAATTTAGAGTATTGCAAATGTCACAATTGTCTAAAATCAATAGGGCCTTCAAAATGAACATGGAAGAAATTGTACCACAAAATTCAGTTAATTTCCGTTAGCAGTATTGAATTCTGTATTAGTTTTTACGAGCTATGAGGCTATGAGCTATGAGCTACTTGTAATAAACACTGTAAAAATATGTACAATCTATTAAGTATATATAAAACGAAGAAATAAGAAACACAATAGCGATAGCTGAAGAAAGTAGAATAATGTCTTTTAGAATCTATGATGAAAGCACTGAAATCAATCTCAAAGAAATAGTAACTGGTTTAACTGATTTAACTAATATCCCTCCCTCAAGGACTCTTTTAAAAGAGTAAAGGACAAAGGACCTCCGGAAAATACATTGCGATGGGCCTCGGAATGTGTAAATCCGCTACTGTCTCTTCTCTGATTCGTCGAGTATCGCGAATCAAAAGGCTGCTAGTCACGTGACACCTTGGTCGCTTTCAAATTTTCCCTCTCCTTCGAAGAGCATGCAATTATTCAGAAAAGGCGATCAAAGTATTATATTCGGGATACCGGAAACAAATGTTTTTTTTGTTTACTGACTTCCGAGATTAGTTGCGTTTTGACTACTGCCTTTTGAAGACGTGCTTCGTATTATTTCGGTGACTTTATTTGTCAGGAGTGTATTGTGATTTGTAAAATTATAATTTTCTACCCTGATTTACAATGGATCCATTTTTACCGAGCGAAGAATGTATTTATTTGAAACTTGGTTATTGATGAATTGGATAGCTGTACACGTCCAAACCCTGTTTTACAAGAAAAAAAAAGTCCTTTTGTCTGTTTCAATAAAATTCCAATTTTACAGATCACAATACACTCTTGACAAATGAAGTCGCCACAATAACACAGAATTCGTCTTCAAAGGGCAGTAGACAAAACGCGACTGATCTCCAAACCCACTCAACAAAAAGAACGACATTTTTTTTCAGTGCCCTTTATATCATCATAAAATCGATAGCCAAAAGAAATGTCGATTATACAGATTTTTCAAATAAATTCAGCCTTTTACAAATCAAATCCACGCTTTTGCAAATGAAATTCATTCTTTTGCTAATCAGGTACGTTTATATATGTATTATATTTAAAAAATATCATATAATAATAATTAAATAGTAAGAAATCCAAAATTGTGTTATAATTCATACAATTACATAATTATATACAAAGATAAAGATAGTACGTATGAAAACTGTGTGCAGATAATTCGGTAATTCAATATTATTATTAATAATAATAATATATCAATTCATACAATTACATAAAAACATTAACATGTTTTTCTTTTCATTGGTCAAACAAAACATTAACATTGTTCTTATATTCGTCAGTCAATTCTACGCAGAGTTGACATGGAAACGTAACCAAAAAGCAAAACACATTAAAACTACCTTTCCCTATTGATATGGAAACGTTATTCAATTATTATAAATAATTCTATATTATTATACAACAAAAACATTACATCTTAACTTCTGTCGATGCTTTTTAAATATAACACATCTGTAAATATACTTGATCTGCGAAAGAACAAATTTCACTTACAAAAGTGCGAATATCATTTGCAAAGCGTTGAACTTAATTTGCCAAAGGGGCTAATCTAATATGAAAAGCCTGTAGAAGGTTGACAAGAAACAATGGCCAATCCCGTTTTTTTTAACCCGCCCGTCGTTCTCTCATCTTCGAACAAAGTCCAGGAACAGCGGCCCATAATTGTCGTCGATTTTTCTCCGGTGGCGAAACAAAGGTGAGAAACGAAGGCTATTGTCCGTGTAAATAGCCGGCAATGAGTATTCATGAGGATGCTTCGACGTTCGCGGATACCGGTCACGTTGATTTATCGTCGCCTCTTCGCCAGGATAAACGACACCCACGACGCAGTCTATACCCGATGTTCGGCCGCGGATTCGTGCAAAGTACTTTGATTCTATCACGCTCTTATTACGGGGCATGTCGAAATCCTGTTACCGCATAGGGGGAAAAAACATCCATCATGGTCAGCGTGCAGCCAACGTTTGTCGAACACTGATCGAACATTCAGTGGAATTAACGTCGACGTGGATTTAACGGCAATCAACATTTCTTGTACCGTACCAATATCACGTGAGGAAAAAACGATTGATTCTAGACGTTCGTTAGATATAAGTGGCATTGTATCCTAACGTACACAGTGTCTTTAAAAACACGTTTCGTACTTTATTACGTAGAAACTAGTAATGGTACAGATGTCGTACTTGTGTCATATCAACCCTTTGCATTTCGAACTGTCCTGGAGCTATTAGCTATCCGGCGCCAGTTTGTCGCGAAAACATGCATTTACGAACCCTCGTATTATATAGTATGATTTTGGAACCCTTTAAGATACGTTTACATGTATATTATATTTAATATCATCAAATAATGTTAATTGCATAGTAAGAAATCGAGGATTTTATTATATTTCATACAATCGTGTCATTATATAATTACATATGAAGATAAAAATGAAGATGAACCGTCCTGGACGTTATTTATTAATTACTCGGCGCTACTTTGTCGCGAAAACACGCATTTACGTACCCTTGTATTATATAATATAATTTTGGAATCATGCAAAATATTATAATGATATTGGATTTATATAAATTCGTAGATATCTGATTTTCTCACTTACCAGAGCAGAGATCTGTCTGTGACGCTCGTCCTACTAAATCATACTAAGTTCAGCTTTCAACATTTTTTCCTCCAGTTTTGACTTGTTTATTTATTTTTCTAAATCTCACCATACAGTGCGAGGTATATTTGCACATCAACCTTTCTTTTACAAAGCATCCTAATAGTTCTTTTCAACTGACGTAGGTAAGCGCTCGAAGAGTCGTGAGCGCACTTCTCGCGTTCTCTTCTGGCATAAAACCCGCTGATATCTTTTTTATATACCTTAATAATCATACCATATTTTGATTTAGTTTCTCGTGCCATTTCATTAGAAAACTTCACGAAAACATGTAGTTCTCAAAAAGTTGCGCTGGAATAAGTTGATTCCCCGATAATCACTAATAAACTTAAACACATTATATGCCAAAGTCAAATATAAACATGAATAATGCATTGATGAATTCATTTCCCATAATAAGCTAATTAGAGAAAAACCATTTTTATCGAGTTTGTAACTTTCATAACATCCAGTACAACATTTAGTTACAACGATCAAAACTAAAATTTCCGCTGCTTAGATAGAAATAAGTAAACAAGCGTCCCAAAAATAGGGACAATGACAAATCATTTTTGAGTTTAAGAGGGACTCAAATGGTTCTGTTTGAATCCCGCCACCGTAGTTCGAAATTCCCGCGTTCTCCACAGCCAGCGAACGATGATGATAATCGTTTTGAACGCTGCCCTGCCAGAATTCCAGATCTAACTCTCTGTGATTTCTTTCTGTAGGGATACATGGAAAATAATGTGTATGCGCGACCTTTACCGCAAACTCTTGCAGAACCAAAGCGTAGGATGTGCAAGCATAATAAGTTGCCTACGAGTAGACTAAAGCATAAGAAGTGGCGCCTACGGTATCTGCGAATATACCTCCAAATAGTATGGCAAGAGTTTGATTACCGTGTGGACGTATGCCAAGTTACACGTGGTTCCCACCATGTTGAGTCATCGTGAAAACAAAACCATTTGAGTTGCTCTTTAATATGACATATGCACGACATCTGTACCATCACTGGTCTCTGTGTAATAAAATAACAAAAGCGGTACTCCGACTTTAGGGACACCCTGTATATCGTATATCGTTCCCTACGACGTGGCAAGTACTGTATCAATTTCGTTCCTAAAATGTGATGTACATTGTATCGACACTTCAACTTTTCAATGTCGTCAGCTATTATCACGTAGAGGAAATATTTCTTATGTTGACCGAGTGTTTTTAATTGGCGCGAGACACACGAGTATGTAGATACGTATGTACATATTGGCAGGTGTTGGGCACGATACATTTCAAACTTATCGCAATATGGCACACGGTTATATATATTAAAGTCTAATAACACCCTAAAGGGGAGTGCCGTATATAATAACTTAAGCAAACGGCGATTTCCATTAGAGACTGAAATTTGTTTGGCGTGGAGTGTCAAAAGTACGCTAATTAGACACATTGATTAACCTGTCTTCATTACCATCGCATCAGAAACCCTGCTAACGAATCATCGCGTGACAATTCATTTTTTTATGTACATGTAAAACTCTTAACTTCCTCGCTCGTGATGTATTTGTATTTTTCATATACGTATTTTTCATACATAATTTCTCCATCTGGTTATGACGGAGTCCAAATTTCAGTCGTCAGACACGACATCGTGTGTGAGAATATCGGTTACTTAAGTTTTTTTTATCGTAAACGTTTGTTGTAAAGTATTAGCAGTAAAAACTCACGATTCATCGTTAAAATTACCAAATACTATCCCGGCGTGTCTAAATAAACCATAGAAATATAATATATCTAGATCTAGATGTTCAGAGATTTCATACAGATTTATTATATATAAAATGAAAGAAGGAAAAGTGTACAAATACGAAAATCCAATTCGCACATAGCCGTAGAACGATGAGAGGATATTTTCAAAATACACCATTACAAATTCAGAAAAATTTTTTTAGACGACATACGAACTTATCGATTTTATCCTTTTCATACTTAAAGTATTGATGCAAGAAGTGAAAAACAAAAATCGTACATTCCGCGAGCGCTGCGCCAAATATCATTTCCAACGTCCTTTTTCAATTCGCACATCTTGTGTGTAATTGCTCAAAATGCAAGCTGGTCCAGACGCACAGACTATCCTTATTTTTAGCACAGGCGTGGTCCGGTCCCAAAGTTTGGTCGGACGTTACGATATACATAACGTCTTTAAATATTTTCGTTGACAAACTCGGTTGCCTCATCGGCTTGACTTTTAACCACGGCAACGCTCGTGCTTGGCGCCTGTTTATGAATTCACCGGCGATGGTAGAATACTCGTGCCAGACCAGCCGGCTGCCAAGAATTTCCAACAAAGATACAGGGATTAGGTTGGGTCGCGGCCAGGTTTAACCCTCCATAACCCACATTCCCTTCGGACTTTCACACACACCGCAGCCGCACTTTGATCTTATGGATACGCAATCTTAACACCAGGCCCACAAAAGCGGTCAAAACGACAAGTGTGTAGTTTCTCGTGAAAACTCGTCAAGTTTACAATGGCGCGTATGTGGAGATCGTGAAATTTGTATCATTTCAGGGTTCGTGTAAATGGTTATGCAGACACGTTTGCTTATCTCTGTTACTCAATTTTGGTTTTTCATAGATATGCAAAATATACTACACAGAAAATGAGGCAAAAGAACGAGTGTGTAATTTTTTGTGAAAATTCGTCCAATTTATAATGGTGCCTAAATCGAGAATGTGAGATTTGCATGATTTCAGTGTTAATGTAGATGGTTGAGCAGAGTCACTTTCTTACCTTTATTACCAAATTTTCGTATTTCAAAGATATAAAAAATGTACTACACACGAGAGTAGTCAAAATAATATGTATGTAATATCTTGCAAAAATTCGTCCAATTCGCGATGGTGCGTGTGACGAAATTAAACAATGTTTACCATTTTGGTGTTAATGTAAGTGGTTATGTGAACTCATTTGCTGATCTTCTTTGCCACAGTGTTTTCTTTCAAAGATATACAGAATGCATTTAGATATATCGTGATAATAAACCGTGGTTTTGGTGTTAACGATTTACTCCAACAAATTTTGCATATCCGCCAATTTATTTCTGTTTATCCCTGGCAGCTTTTTGATGTAAATCAAATGCACTTTGGAACTGGCATCGATATCAAAGTTTCTATTGCTATCGTAGTGGGATTCAACTTATTCTCGTTATTGTCAATAATAACGTAATTTTTAATAAAATACAGCAAACATAACGGGTCTTTAATGATTTGCAAAAATGACCGAGATTCACGACGGTGAATTTTTCGAGTGTCCTTCATCTTTTTTGCGATAATTAATTGATTAAATGAAGCAGTTTACTTTTCCTACTTACACCCTTTTTTATAAAATATGTATATAAAATATTCAGATATATCAAGATAAAGGCTGATATTTTTAGCTGTACTGCTGCAAAAAAGGGAGAGAGAATGGAACACGGACACTTGCTTGAAAGTTTATCATGGATTCGATCAAAATCATGGAAAAAATATGAACAAATGAGTGCGCGCCAATCAGACTTGTCGTTTACAATCTTGTATATAATCAGAGAGCCGTTATTTCGAGCAATAACCTCGAAATTTTAATTCTTACACATATCAATCAAATCTGATTAGTAGAAGATTTTTACGTTTCCTATATTTTTGCAGTCTTCTTGTACATTTATGATGAAATTTATGACACGGTTACACGTCAGAAACTTCATGTGTTGCACAAACAATAAATTACGATAAACCTTGTAAATAAAGTTAATTATTGTGGCACTGCACGTTATTGGATTAATTATGTTAATCCACGTTATCCGCCAAGTGTAACATCGTTGTGTAAGACGAAAAAATCGATAGGCTTACGTCACGAATACGCCCATTGAAAAGTCTTAAGACATCTACTGAAATTGTACGCAGAGCCAATAAAATAATGAAGTCATGCAACTTCATCGATCAATCAAGCGTTTCCAGTAATGCACTGCTTCTTTCATGTCTCATAAAATCAGCGGTGTCCATAATAAAAGAAAACATATGCAATCATTTAACGGAGATCTTAGAAAAACGGATATCAGCATTTACACGCACTTTTAATTACACGGTATCTGGTAAGTGCGCAAACTGATCTCCAATCAAAACTCTATCCAGATTTAGAACGCAACTTAAACGTCTTGTAAATGCGACATTCTGCATCTGCATATTGATTGTTTTCCAGATGAACACGAAGGGCAAGTACAGCCATCGTGAATTGAAGGAATGGAGAAGTGAATTTCGCCGACGATCGCAATGGAAATTCGTCAAAAGGTTCAAGTGTCCTAACCTTTGTGCACAGCACTTCCTACATTCGTCCAGGCGGCGTACCAAGCGTTTTCCTAACCCCGCGCACGTCCGCGTTACAAAATACCCACAAATGTCAGGCGTCTGCTTATGCATATAAATAAATAGTAACGCAACGCAATAACTTATCGACGGTTTGAATCTCCCACGACAACCGAGGATGCCGTCTCAAAATATCCTAACCGGCGCTCAGATTTGCGTCATCGCTATTTGCAAGTAGGCACTGGAACACTCCGAAGTGTATTTGGCGAATGATGCGCGAAGACGTCGAAAAAGTTTCGATTTCTCTAATGGAGAAATTCCGCCATCGGCGCCTGACAAATCGTCGTCATTGCAGGAAGTTAAGTAGAAATTCCCGCATAACTCTTAATCACTGCTGACGATAATCGAGGAATATCTCTCCCGTGTCTTCTGCAATGAGGATCGTATTTCTCTTCGTAAAACTCCGTAGGCTTAGATGGAAAAGTATTTGCTAAACTTAGATACGTTCGCAGGTATTCAGGTATACGCGATATTTTATATAAAGTACACTGGATTGGTAAGAAAGTAATTTCGGTTCTGTAGTTGCGAAATAAAGTACACATTTTTATATAAAGAATAGAGTTTAATCGACAACGTATTTTCCATCTTGCTCTACGAACCTTCGTCATTTTTTTTAGACAAAATCATAATTCCGCGATCATAAAACTTCTGGTGATTCCAAGTAAAATGCTGAACCAAGTGCGATTTTAAAACCGAAAATACCTTCGTGCTACCTAATATTAATTTCAATACTTTATTATACCATGAAACAAATCAAAAGAATCTTAATCCATAGAATACCTTTGACACAGCCCGTTAAATATATCCGATAATAAAATGGGTTAAAAGCTGAAACGATATATCTCTATTTCTATGTATTCAACCGTTAAAGTTGCATTTAAACGATTACGAATTCGTGCACAAGGATAGTTAACACTTTTTTCTTTATTCATTTTTTAATTCATTCAATCAATTTTATTCAAGGACCTACTGTTTAAAGTGGGTTCCAAAACACCAGAACTACGTTATACATATCACAGAGAAAAACTAGAGAGATAACACTTTGGATGGTCGCAAAGTACGAGCCTAAAACTGTCTACGCGAAGGGAATCCGTTTTTCTTCGCTCGTTACGAAATTCCCGGTCGGCTGCACGTATCTTTCCTGGAGTTCATAATTCAGAGAGAGGTAGCTCGACTTTCTAATGGTCCCTAGCACTGGATCAGGCCAGTGTAGGATGTTGCGAGTTAGCAGCTCTCCGTCTCTGGAACTGTCGAGCTCCATTGCACCAGCGATTCGATGTTTGTCCATCTGTTACGTCGCCAATGTTGCCTTTCCTTACGAAATTTTGACAGCATGTCGTGTGCCACAAAAGTAAGTGGTGAAAACAATATTACTGTTAGATGAAAAATGATCGATTATTTTCGTGGTCTTAGCGAGCAGATTTCCAAGGAAAGTGGACTCTTGGTATAATGAAAAACACGGTGTGTAAACAACGTTTTGACTCTATTGCGAGTCCTCTTCAGATATATCGCTAAAAAGGTTACGATAAATTACAAATTGGAATGATAATGAGGAATGATAGTGACTGTATGCTATCCGTGATCTCTTCTTCGACTCATTATATGTTAAAGACAACAGAATGTAATAACAATCGTGTTTCATCTCCAATTAACGTCAAATAGTAAATTGAATTAAAAAAAAACTGCAGCGTTTTTGCTCAACATCGCTTATCGCAGCATTGAGTCACAAAATTTAAATATATTTATATATATATATATATATATATATATATATATATATATTGATATAATATAGTTTTAAATAGATTTAAATATAGTTCCATCGATATAGAGTAATGTGTTCGATTTTGCAAGTAACCTTTGGGTTAGAAAATATGATATACTTGACAATGTAACCTTTTGCACTTTACGAGCGTTGCTGCAGCTACAGCTGCAGTAATTTTATTTTGCAATTCTTATATATCGGCAACACGTTTAACGTGTCTGCTTAATTTACTGACAACGGTTCATGAAATGTGCGCGAATAGATTTATGTTCTTATACAGTTTTTTACCAATAAAGCAGAAAAGAGAAATAATATATTTTGAAACTGTTTAGTTTCTCGGCCTTGCAAATAACTTTGTTTTTCATAGATAATGAAATAATAGAACTGACAATGAAATTATTTATGGCAATCAGATCGGCAATGCTGCCAGTGGTGTTCCAGCAGCAAAGAAAGAAGAAACGAATCTGTTACTCTTATCGTAAGTGATATTGATAATAATACCGGTACTTCCGAAAAAACAGATTTCAAAATCCACAACTTAAAACTTATTTTTAATATCAAAAGTTGATAATATCAAAGTGATAAAAAAAATATAGCAATGTAAAAAAAATTGGAAATATTACTGTTTACAGATTTTTTACTCTGATACAATCTTTAATGTTAACCTAAGATACAAAAATATGTCAGCAGTGGAACAACATTTTTTTATTTTGAGCGTCAAATTTTCAAGAAATCTGTCGTAGAAAAGCTAGCAGCTAATAATATATGATGGATAGAATTAGATACGCTTCATGTACCGGATTACCTTTTTCCCCCACTATAATGTCAAATTTGTAAACTCATAACATTTGAAAAGATGATTCCTGTATAGGTCCTTGCACCGGTTCTTCTGCACAGAGTCACGTAACAAAGTGACAGAGGAGTACCAGGCGCCCGTTTCATAAAACTTATAGATCCTGTAGTACAAGTTTTTTCTTCACATATCCTACATAAATTTTAAATAAAGAACTTGTAATACAGGAACCGTAAGCTTCATGAAACGGGTCCATAGTTTTTTAAATATTCCGTTATTATTGCTGACAATCAAAAACTGTACCCAATGTACCATCTCTGACTAATCCACTTTTTGACTTTAACCCTTTTAGTGCCGGACGACGATATATCGTTGCGCATCGAATAGCGCCTTGCTATTCGCATTGCCAGAGAACTTTATCCGAAACTAAATTTATAAAACTATTGCCATTGCCTTATTCCCCGTTTCTTCCGTAATACGTTGCTTTTTGAATGATGTAAATATCATTTCGAGTTTGGTTTCTACGAGCATTTTCTCAAACCCTAGTGAAATCGTAAAATTCGGCCGGTTATTCTCGCATAGGCACCCGTCTCTCGCCTGGCACTAAAAGGTTTAAGCACCGCATAAAGAGAAAATTAGACACTTATCACAATTACCAATAATCCTGTCTATCGATAAAAAGTATTTTTTATCAATAAAATATTACATGGCACATAGACATTATTCATGATAGCGCCATATTCGAGTGGCCAAAGAGCCGCATGCGGCTCACGCTTTTGCCAACCCCTGGGATGAGGGTATATCGCGTGGCACGAGGCAACTGTGCTTGAGTGTATAAGAATGCATGAGAATTATACATAATCGTGGGTGCGAACATAAACCGCCTATGGCCGACGCCTGTGCGAACAAAAGATGGGAGAGCGGTGGCGACAGAGTTGGAGAAAGGCAGAGCATTGCACGGTCGAGAAATATAGAGCAACAAAGACGTCGTGCACAAGCCAGAGCTACACGCATTAATTTCGTGTCAGCGTTAATTAGCTTAATGTTTTGTTTCCTTTCTTTATGCGGTGCGCGGGAATTTTAAACGCTGTTCAGAGCGCGTTTGCTCCGGATAGAAATAATCTATCGTAATGATGCAGCCTTAGATGCGGACGGCTGCGTCATTCGCTGTAAGATGATGTATACAGAGCGCATTGGAATTTCGAGTGTCCTAAGCCCTCGAATGAATTAATGTGTGTGTGTGTGTGTGTGTGTGTGTGTGCGCGCGCATGTGTGTGTGCATGTGTGTGTGCAAAAATGCGTGACTAGAGCGCAGTCTAGGGCACTGCGAGGACAGTCGAGTGTGAGCAGTCTAGCAGTCCAGTTTGAGAAAAGGTGTTGACTTTTGCGAGTAGAGTATTTGTCGGAGTATTTGGTGTAGAGCTAAGAAGTACGACGTGGCCATTTGTAAAGAAGTACGAGGACCAGTTCTATCCTAAACCTCAACTCACATCTGTCAATAATAGTGTTAATAGGCTGTGTCCGTATTTCAACCTTTCTTATAAACTATATTTTTCACCAACACCATTTTACCGCATTTCTTATTACATTTATTCCTACCACGCGGTTAAATCGATTACATTATCGAATTATTCACAGAGTTTCATAAAATATTTTATTTCACAATATTGTGCAATCATTACATATAATCGATATGAAAAAAATATATACGTATATTAATATGTATATATAAAATGTGTTTTTGAATTCTTCAATATAATCCAACCTATTTCGACACAATTTACCGATTAACTATTAATTCCAACGCGATGTAATCAATCTTAATCCATTTCCTCAGATGGATTTAAAGATTAGCCGTCTATCAAGACTTGTTTTCATAATATTCGATTATACGATAGATCTACGGAACATCTGTGTCTACAACGCGTGTAGGCGGTTGTCACAGTCGAACGTAGTCTAGATGGATCTAAAAATATATAATAGATCTGTATGTAAGCGAAACATCGTCTGCGCTCCCAGCCAACTCGTCAGTGACGATGGACACTTCTTTCTTTTATTTCTTAACGGTCTCCTGACGGTTTTATGTTGCTGCAACAATAACACTTTCAACAAGATACTTGAATGAGTGAGTAGGATCAGAGGAGCAAGAATAAGGCATGACCGTGCCAATAAAGCATTCGATCCATATTGTAGAATGTTGTCAGGCTCCTTTAGAAGAATTACAAAATACGTACTAGGTTCGTCTTTCGCTAACTGCGCGCAGCTATTTTATCTGGCAACGTTTATACGACTAGGTATATGTATTCCTAACCTCATAACTCTCAGTGTAACAACAAGCAGTAATTCTTGGACTAACGGAGCAATAATCACATACTTATTTTAGTTCAAAGGCTGAGTCTTCGAGTCCCAGTCCAGTTACCCCGGTGTACGATTTTTTACCAGGCCAATTTTCTTAATATATTGTTATTTAATGGCTTATTTTGAAAATTATCTAAGTCCATTTATATTCAAATCGAGATATTTAAGAGTGTGCGTTTCAATGAAATTGAAAATATACGTATAAGATATCGATGTGTTACCCCGGTTAAATGTATTTAAGAGGATTAAATTTATAATTCCCAATAAAATAATAGTAATTATTAAGTGGATAATGTGTGTTTTCTTGCCACAAATAGAGTGAAGCCGCTTTCAAAATCAACAATTAGATTTGTTACAGAATTTGAAAGAGCCCAAGTCTATTCGATATAATTTAAAAAGCTTTTAATTGAAAAAAAACATCCCTCGATTTCTTATATATTTCTTTACCACACTTAAAAAATACAATTTATGCAATTCATGAAATCTAACTATATAATCATGCCCTTGTATTTTGCTGCTCGAATTCGACTTAGGCCACTATTAAAGTAATGTTCTTTATTATTGAAGTACCTATGAAAATTCATGTATCTAAAATTATCGTCTGAATATACTTCATTGCAAAATGTTGTTTATGCCAACTAAATTAATGTTGTACACGATACTACGATTAGTGGAAAATAATCGACAAATTGACTCTAATAATAATTTCATGTAATCTTATAATTCAGAAGTTATTTGATAATCGAGCCACGCACCAGTGGTCAAGAAATGTTATTCCACAACCAATAGTCAAAGTAATCAACTTAAAATCTAACTCCATAAGACCAGATGGAGAATTTATTTAAAATTTATATATTTATATGTATTATTTAATTCTATCTATCTTTATAGATAACTTCATTTATCTTATCTCTTTTATATATATTCATTTAAAGAAATGTTTATCTTACTTAATCAATATAACCGTGCTGATGTTGCTCTATTTAGCCAAGAATTACTACGAGTTTACATAAACATCAACGCTTATTCATCAAGCATTATATATAATCTTTACCATAATCTTTATCTTCAATCATCCTCTAGCTGTACACGACATTCAATAAACTGTATAAAACTACATGAAGACTATATAAAACAGAAAATGTTGTACATATATTTGACATAGTACTTCTTTTCTTCTTCATCTTTAATAAATTAATGTAAGTGAAGACGTGGTCTTGTGGAGCAAATTCAAAAAACTGTACACAGATTATTTCTTTGTAAAACGAGAGAAACTTTTGGGATGACGTAATACAGTTAAAGGACGTGTCTGCAAAAAATCGATCTTTTCGATCCACGTTCCAGGGGCCGATCGTAGATCCTTTTACGAAGGCTCTCCCTTTCCATCTCCTTTCTCCGATGTGTATCGACCTTAAGACACACCCTGGTCGGTCGGCAAAAATCGCTCGGAATGTCGGACGGTAAAAAAAATGGCGAGGATCAGGGCAATGGAATTTCCAATGCGAGTTTCACGAGTCGCCAGTATTTCGAAGGGATAAACGATCAGTGGAGACGTAGCGGCACGATTCACGATTCTTAATGTTTGCACTGATATTTTCGAACTTGATTAATCTCAATTATTAGTAATACAGTAATGCAATTTCTGGTCTTTTTTGAGAAATCAAGAGATTAAAGGAATTAACATAGGTACAGGCTCACAACGCAACAGAGGGCCGATTTCTTCATAGATGTAATTAACATTAATGATAAAGAACCTGTATTAATTTTTAAGGACCATACGTTGGATTATAATGTTTCATCGATATTGTCTACTCCATTCCTTCGTTTCATAATTTGAAAATGAATTTTGCTATATGTATGTACAGCTTATGTGGTATTTGATTTTATGGCGCGGTTATTTTAATAAGGTTATTTAATAAGAATATTCATCATGTCGCATATATATATAAGAGGTTTGCGTCAACACTTTTAATGCTAATCTCTTAACATACGCGTTAAACTATAATATTTATTTCATATAACGCGTGTTTAGAATTAGCGTGATATGAAATAAATACAATAGTTTAATAGCGGTGTTTGAAATTGGAGGCAAAATTAGATACATAATTTATTACAAAATTACTAAAGTAAATGAGATTACAGCAAAACTGGAGCAAATAGTTAAAATCAATTAATCGCTTCGTATTTATTCTTAACTTTGATCACATTTTTCATATTTTTAATTAAAATCGTTATGCACACTTAAACGATATTTCAAATCTTCACAATCACAGTAGCACATTAAGAATAACCATATTTCTCTATACTTTCCTATTAAGATTAGTCGTACTTTCCTAATAATAAAGACAAATGTTTGCCTTATGTAAATCATGAAACTGGCATAATTAATATCAAGCAGAAGATATAAAATAAAACGTTATTCGATTATGATGACAGCTAGCTTTCAAGAAATTCAGCTGAATTCAGACCTTTGCTATCTAATGCAACATTATGAATTCACAAATAAAATTATATATATAAAATTATACAATTTCATATTATAATTAGAATATTGTATACTTATTTATACATACGTTAATTTTTTAATAAAAAGAATGTATAATACTAAATAAAAATTAAAAATAATAAACATTAATACGTACATTACGCACTCCTAACCTCTCTTCCCGTAATTTGTATTAACGGAGTTTCATATTTTGTGATTTCTCATTTATTCTAAATGTTAATAAACTCTAATTATTGAGCCACGCACTGAGTAGCCAAAAAATGATTTGCTTTTCTTACACGCACTGCCATTCTGACGACTGGAAACTTACTCTATTAAAACCAGTTGGAGAAATTATTGCATATATAGAACGATATTGCCCCTCAAAACCACATACACGAGTTGTCTTAATAAAATCAAATTATATAAAATATATAATAACTTTATATAGAGTACGCAACATATACCAAGTTCTTGCCCTAAACAGCATGATGAACACCAGAGTAGGCCGTTCGAATCTGGTTTATCGTGGATGATTGCCCGTAAAAGGCACCTATAAGACCAACGAGGAGAGAATCAGAGCGTAACGCTGTGATCCGTCTCACAATTAGTCTTGGGGTATGCATTTCACGTAAGCAGCCGGGGCATGTGAACGCAGCTTGACGTATGAAATGCACCATTCGCACGACACCGGCTGTGTTTAGCACGCCAAATGTATTCTCGCCGCGGCAAAATCGGCCTGGAAAAGGATCAACGTGCAACGACGTTTCGTGCGGCTCGATTAACCTTCAAGTAATGAACGTTCGACGAAAGGACCGAATATAGAGTAAGGCTCTTTTCATTAGGCATAAATATCGCCGTTTCCACGCAAAGTTTATCGTGGAGCGCAAAATCACGCGACATTTCTTACATTTTCGAATAAAAGTCCGATGCAAAGAACGGCGGTACTTTTAGGTCTTCCAGAAATATATGCGACTTAGAATATTCGCCTTATATCCCAAATCTGTCTTATTCCTTTTTTAATACCCATAGATAAATATATATTATGTTTTTACGAAGTTACGTGAAGTGCCTTAAATTGATATATCGATGAATCTTGGATACTGATACAAAAACGAGTTAGTGAACGATTATACGTGTATATAGATTTCTAATACAAATGTACATGCACGGAATATTAGATTCGCTAGAATAAGATACGAGTAAATATTCGTAATCATTTAATGTTATTTCTACAAAAGTGGGTTTAACGTAAAATGGAACTGTATGATGATAAATATATCCAAAATGTAACTACTTTTTATACCATTGTTACGATGATAATGATTAATAAATTATTGCCATCTACGACAATTATTGCCGACTTCTCATTCTCGAACAACTTGAAAGACTAAAACATATTTCTTTCAAGTCAGTTGATAATTAAAATACTATGGTCTACGCAAAGATTAAATCTTCAAGACTACCAAAAGGACGTGCAATCTCAACTTTATACTTGAGTCATACCAAACTCTGATATTACGATATTTAAGTTTCTCTTTATAATGGTTTATTAACCGTTTGAGTGGTAAAGAATTTTCTCGTGTATATGCTAAAAGTGCGGAATAAAATGCGTGGTTATTTTTTTTTCAATAATAACAAATATATTTTTTATTCTCACTCATTACAAGAGCGTTTTGCTGCATAAATTCCATGAATTCCTTTTTTACGTATAGCGCAAATGAAATTGGATCGTTTATTATTATATTATCATTCTTTTCACTGTATACCTCACACTGTCGTAAGTTTCGTCCAGGCAATTTTTATAAAGAAATCTTTTTATTTGTCGATAATCTTGCTTGGGTATTTTAGATTGCTAACCATTCCTTCTCTATAGTAAATTGTAGTCTAGTTAATTTTTTACCTAGACAATTTTCCGAATGTATTATATGAATGTTTAGCTCCATTCTGATAAAAATGTGAAGAACAACTGTTATCCAGTATTCGTCAATTTTTATCCAGAGAAATCGTCTTTCGTCCAGATATGTATATAACATTTTGTCGGATTCGTCAAAATAAAACGTCCTCTTTCTTAGCTTGCACATAACCGTACGATTGAGCCAAATTAAAAAGTATTTTTCAGACGCATCAAATTACATTTTATTCGTACGTCAAGGGGTTAGAAAAGTAAACACAATTTTTAATTCTTATATTATCAAAGACCACAATTAAATGATATTAATAAGAACCGCAATCGACACGAATACAACTGCTCTCAATTAATGCGAAAATTATAGTATCCGCATTTTTGGCACAACACAAGAGAAGCGCGACAGCGCGCCGCCGTGCTCAAACGATTAAAGGATGCCACTTTTTCGCGAAAAAAAATATCGAACGCAGATCTTCGAAATATTTTCACAGTCGTCCGATTTGCGTAGGTAAGCGTAACATCGAAAACGATTTCTACGCTTTATTGCCGTGCACCAACTACGATGGCAGGCTTATCACGTTTATTATTCAACGTGCGCTCACAGCTGCGCCGCGACACGAGGAGTTGGTGCCTTTCTTCGTTAAACTTTTGACGTCATTGGCGACAGGCACGTGCCTTTTCAGATTAACGACGCTTAACCACCTCCTCGACGATGTTATTACGCATCTGTTTCTTCCGCGGGGATAAAAAAACGATTGGGGGGGAAAAAAAAATCATGGTGTAACCATAGCATTATTGATTCGTATTATGCAATATATATCGTGGTTAGAAGCGTCAATTCGGCAAATGTGTATACATACAAGTTTGCAAAATAAGTAGATGCATGATCAATTAAATGTATACTTTGGCTGGTAAATGCGCATATCTTCATATGTGACGCAGGAAAAGTATGTACAGAATAAAAATCCTTGGCTAATAAGTGCGTGCATTTGGAGCGATAGTAAACATTTTTATACTGGGTCGATGTTTTTTACTAAGATTGTAGATGATGTACGATAGACTTTAGATTATATATGTGTTATATGTACGTATGTATGTATATATATACATACATAGTATCCGTTTATTTCGTAAAGAAAGAAAAGACTTGTCGATAGAAAAATATATACAGCAGCAGTACTCTTAAATAATACTGTATAGCAAAGATAGAGCATATTCCTGAGCAATATTTGTCGCCGATTATCAAATGCTCAAGAGCAGCAGAAACAATGATGTAAAAATCCTATTGATAAATCATGAGGAGTACAAGTATGGTAGTGCTATTCATCAAAGCAGAATATATCAAGCGGTATGCAAGCCGCATACTGTATGGTTGTTATATAGTAGTCATTTATTTCATCAAAAAACAAAGGAATCCCCCAAAAAATCCTTGGTATTTTACAAAGACGAAAAAAAAAGGAAATTCAACAATAGTAGAAGCTGTGATATATTCCTGGTCCTTTCGAAAGACATTACTCTGCATACGGTTATCTTATGAAGAAAACAAAATCTTTCGAAGTAGGAAAAGAAAACCGATAACATATTCATAATTAATACTATTAAGACCTTAAATAAGTTCCCGCTGTTTCCTAACAGATGGTATTACCAGGACTAAGCGCATGTCATTTCAGATGGTAACGCATCTACGAGGAAGCTTGAACTTCAGTGTACGTTAGTTCGCGACAGTGTAAACAACGTTTTTTTTTCCTTAGTCCAAAAATGTCGAGTTTTGTGCCGAGTACAGAGTATTCGCGGGGAATTTCATTGCATTTTTTTATTCAGAAGATATCTGCTGCTGAAGCACACAGAATTCTTGTTGAGACATACGGTGAGCATGAATAGACATGCAGAGACTGGTTTCGACGCTTCGAAAACAATGATTTTGATCTTGGAGGTTAGGATCGCTCTGGCGCACCGAAAAAGTTTGAAGACGTAGAATTGGAGGAATTACTGAATGAAGAACCATATCAGACGCTAGCTGAACTTGCAAAATCATTATGAGTACATGACACAATAGTTTTGAAACGTTTGAAAGCATTAGGAATAAGAAGCAAGGACATTGGGTGCCGTATGAGTACAACAGCGAGAACGTATTCAGGATCCTAATGTATATATAGCATTCGTGTATCGTACCAAAAAAGGGAAAGATTATCAACGAAAGAAAAGCGTAATATAAACGATATTAATCTTCATGAATATCATTCTGTACTCGTTAATTCCACGAAAAAACAATAGAATTCTCAATGAAGAAAAACCGCAGTACATCGAATATACTTTTGAATGGTGTTATTCTGCATTCGTGAAGTTTATACAAAAAAAAAGTCGAGTTTCGGTCGAGTTATCCCAGTATCCAATTTTTTCCACGCCTTTTTAATTCACCACCTTATATTTATGATTCTCAATTTTATTTAATTAAAAAAATTCAATAACCTTAATTATCTGTGCCATGCACTTGTGGATAAATAATTTTTCACACGCAATGTCGTTCTATCGACTGAAATTCTTATTCCAATAAAACTAGATTGGAGAATTTTGATTTGTATCCGTTCATTCTGTTGGAAAATGAAATTTCTTTCATACATTTATAAGTTGTCGAATGCTAACGCATGCGCCAAAAAACGTTATTTAGTACCGATGTTTCGAATTCTTTCGCGTAAACAAAAAATTTCTCAATGGAGAAAAGTAATATATAACCTTCCGATTTCACACTTTCATTCTGATCGCAAACACCGCACGATCTTTTTCGATTATCTAACGCCTGATATCTGTCATACGGTGCTTTCTACGCAAACGAAAAACATTTCCAGCAAATTCCTTCATTACATCGAATACAACCAGGCTAATTAATCTCTAATATACAGCATGTATCGAATATTTTCACAGGGCAGAACATAATAAATTACAATGTATACATAGGCATTCCTAACCTTATTGCTCCTGACAATTTTAAGACAAATCAGGAACTTTCAGTGATCTTAGCAAGCAGGCAGTTAATCCTCACCCTCAATAATTCTAAATTCTTCACCCGGTTTCTTGCAGTTAAAATTTCAGTCGACAGAACGACATAGTGTTTGAGAAAAATAATAATTTTTAACCACTAATGCCTGGCTCGAAGTAATTAAGGTTTATTCAATTTAAGAATTAAATAGAATTGAAAATCAGAATTGTAAAGTGGAGAATCAAGCCATATATAGGAAAAAACGCGTGGAAAAAATTGAACGACGGGATAATAACTGGACTGGGACTCGAACTCGGGACCTTTCATTTGCTAGACGATTGCTCTACCACTGAGCTATTCAGACCTTGCGATCAAATGCTCTTTTCAAACCTTTTAAAGTAAAAATTCAAATTTTACCGCGTCTTTTTCGACCATGCGCAGGCATATCAATGTATATGTTACCCGTAAAGTTTGAAATATGGCATTCTACGGAATGCCTAGGCATTGTGTACAATGCCTAAAGCTAGTCGACAATGTATAAAACGATTCATATTTCACACATTTCCTAGGCGTTCTATAGAATGCCAAATGAGAAACCGGCAAAGTATGAAATACATCTCCTATTCGTTTCGAATATCACGTGGCAGGGCACGTGACATTTAACGCGCTCCTCAGGCTTAGAATTTGTCGGTTGCACTTTGCGCTTCGTTCGAGAGTATCAAAATATGTAATTTTACTTAAATTTGTTCAACCAAAAATTAGTCTTTTCCTGTGCTCCATAAAAATGGAGGAGCAAGCTGTATGGTCTATAGACATGAAAAAACGATTCGACAACGAACTGTCCACAATTCGAGTTAATGCTGCAGGAAACCGTATTTCCTTAACCGAAACTACTAACCAATAGTTAATAAATGATGTACAAAAAGCCACAATGATCATGATTAACTAATGATTCATTGAAATGAAACTACTTACCAGAAGTTAATAAGTGATGAAGAGAAGCTAAATTAATTATGATTAATGGTAATAGCCTTATCAGGACCTTTTTTCATACTTTGTCTAAATAGCATTGGTCATTTTATAGAATGCCTACATATTATATGCGATGCCTAGGGAAAGTATGTAATAATTCTCGTATTTTATACATTGTCGATAGCACGTGCATATGCACTTCCAACCTCATACCTTATACATTGAAATGTCCGCGCACGGTCGAGAGAGACGTGTCCAAATTTGAGTTTCTACTTTAAAAGGCTTGGAAAAAGAATTTGACCGGAGGGTCTGGGTAGCTAAGTGGTGGTTCGAGTCCAGGTCCAGTTACCCCAACCTCCACTTTTTTCCACGTCTTTTTCCACACATGGCTTCATTCACCACTTTCCATTTCTCATTTTCAATTTCATTTAATTCTTAAATACAATAAACCTCAATTATTTCGAGCCACGCACCCGTGGCCAAAAATGATTAACATTTTCACACGCAATGTCGTTCTGCCGACAGAAATTCTAACTCCAAGAATTCGAATGGAGAATTAACTGTTCGCCAAGACCACTAAAAATTCATGATTTGCCATAATATTAGATTGTTCCAAAAGTTCCTTCCGTTCCATAAAGAAGCAATGGTGCACGACATATTAGATTTGTATTATTTCATTGAATTATGCATACAACTAGAAGACGACCGAAGGACAAGAAACAACATTTAACAAATTAGGTTTCACATTTGTATAAATATTGTCAAATAAATCAGCAGCGTGTAGATAGCGGAAGACGCTTTTGGGACAGCTTAATATATCACGGATATATTCCCAACGTAGCGTATATTATGAAACGCGGGACCCTCTGTCGTCTCTTCTGGTATTTATCAACAGCAGCGATGAAACGAGCCGACAAAAATGCCGACATAGATGCGCAACTATCATCCTGTCACCTGGCAGTTTTGCATCGATCAATTATGCTACCGACACGATTGCAAATTATATAAGGACCAGATGCTCGTTGGTGGAGCATCTGCCTTCAAGGCCCGATACGTGCGCCAGTTTCTATGCTGGTTTTACGTAAACGAAAAGGAGCGTCACAAATGCAGGGCACATTTTCTGAGAGTCGACAATGCGCATCATTAATGTGTCACGCGACGATCTACATGTTGCATTTAAGAGGACTATTGTAAGGTGTAACATCTTTGTTCTCGATGCGCAGAACGGTAGCCGAAGTGCGGCTAATGAAGAGCGTCGCTATTGATCATTGTTACGCAATACTTCCTCGCGCCAATGATGATTATCATTAACATATCATACAAATTATAATTCCCGAAGAGGAAAGAAATAGTTGTACGAATAACAAGAAAGGTAGAACAGCCAACGATTATTCGCAATCCACGGAAAGACGATTAGTAAGCTCTTAATATTTAAACTGGCAAAGCGGCTAAGAGGACTGGTTTTCGATTTCTTATGGAAATTCGCGATATTTACGATGTTTGATGTTTGAAGAATTTCCATCGTTTTGCCGCCGTACGTAAATTATTTAATCGATCCATTTACTTTTTCCCGTGTTCCTCATTTTTAAATAGATATTGGCAATATGTTTAGACATGATTCGTCCAACTTTTTTTGAGTAGCTGTATATATGTAACTAATATTTTATGTCAATGTTCTAAGAAATCGCATTATTTCAAAAAACTTTAGTCGGTAGTTTGTAAAAAAAGATTGAGCAAGCTGTGTTATATATGATGTTTAGATACTCAGAAAAATTATGTTTGGTCTCAAAGTTGTGGAAATACAAATTACATAGTTAGACAACTTCAACGTGTGTTATCTCTCTAGATTCGCCGAGACTTAGTGATGTTTCTATAAGAACAACAAATTCTTGCTTTCTAGAAGCGCATGACAGGGAATGAAGATATCTGCATATTAGAGAATTGACCATCAATCGAAAACAGGTAGGTTATGTAACTGGAAAATGCTTGCTAAACTTATCTCAAACATTGGGAAGAAACAAAGCATTTATCCCCAAGTTTTCTCGTTGACCAGATCTTTTCTTCCCGCATCAGTTTCCATGAAAATATCATGTACTAATCAAATATCACAGAATTGGCTTCAATATATAATACGTTAATCAAGAATAGGGAAGATTAATTTATCAAGACAAGGTAAGACCTAAAAATACATTAAAATAGGATTTGAAAAGCGAAATTAACCGTACGTCTTCTTGAAGTTAGGCGATAAATGTAGTTATACAGAAGAAAGTATTTCACAATTTGAGTCAGTGTCTAGTATTCTAATATCTCACAAAATACTTGGGCCTTTCAAATAACATTTTATAACATCCATCGAGTTCCAAAAAAACAAACACCACACATAATATCGATATTCCTCAAGATACGACAGATTTATCATCATCGATCAAAGTCTGGAGGACGAATCAGGCGTAAAGTACCTGAGACGTTTCGAACAACTGCTTTTCCAAAATCAACTACCCGCACGATATTCATTATTCCGACTTCCTTCGAGTCATCGAAGAATAGTGGTACATTGTAGACGGCATATTTCCCAACGCGACAGAGCCGCCTGTTTGACTACACGTAAGCCAATATCCAATATTCCAGAGTGACGAGCATAGTTATTCGGCATGACGTAATTCCTGTCGACATCTACCTGCCTTTACTAGACGACAGTCGGAGCATCCTCTAATTATTCCTGCACACCTTATCCGACACTTTCTCCGCCGCCATTTCTGCCCTCGAGTCTGCAAGATTTTGTGGAAACCTTTGCTGAGCGAGCATCGAATGATGGGGCCGATGCGAGGCAGAAGGTAGGACAAAGAAGAGGAAGAAAAAAAGCGGAGGACGAGAGATAGATGGTTATTTTAAGACGTTCGACCGGTTTGCATCGGCTGCAAGAAACCACCATGAATTCCCGTTTCACGTTATTCGGCCGGACCAGTTTGAAATTTCTGGGTCCGCCGTAGGGACTGGATTCCACTGGCCGTCGTTCATACGCCTGTCCTTCCTCCGCACGAGTGTAACCGCGTACGAGTGAATTTATCTTGTACTTTGTCCTTGATCACCTGGATTGGAATAAAACCTTTTATACGCGATGAACGCCTCGGATTAAAAGTGCGCGCGTCCTTGTCTCCGTCACAGAAGACCGTGTTGGACATTGTTGTAATAATGAATATAGCAACATCCAGAATTGGCGGAGAAAACTGGATATAGAAATGTGGTGTAAATGATGCCAAAGTTTCGAAGGGTTTATGGATTGATTAGGTACTCGTCGAGAGAAGAACGAATCGAATAGAATAGAAACACTTTATGTGTGTCGCAGCGCAAGCTTTAAGATTATGGTTGATATATGAAAAGGTGTATATTTCCATAACAGACCTCATAATAGAAACATAGTTTATATTTTTATTCATTTGTCAATATGATTAAATTAGAGATATGGTTTTCATTTACTATTAAAAGTCACTCGATCTTTTTTCTGTTTTTTTTTTTATCAAATCCTTAATTTTTAAGTCTTGTTTCTTTATCTTTATGTAGCCTAGGGCTTGATAAGGATCAGGCATAGTAGTCGAAACGTGGTATGATTTATATAGTCTTCGAGCTCGTTTACCAATCTTAATAAATTTATAGTCGGCATAAAGTTCAAGAGAATTTTAAAAAATTATGGGATTCTCCGGAATAATCTGAAATTATTTGATATCTATCGTGGAAATTGGATTGCACAATTTTCGACGTTGCTTCAATCGATCTTGATCGCTGGGACTCGAGGATGGAATAAAATTTGTACCTCGCTTTAGGACTGAAAAGAATCGTGTCCTACATTCTTTGCAACCTGTACGCGAGGAGTTTCGATGAAACGCGAGGGATACATTTTTCGACATTCTTCGAAATTGTCTAATTCTGGGATTTTCGAAAGTTTACATACAGCTAATGATGAAAATGAGATAATTATCGTGGACGTAAGAAAAATGCATGAAAATTCAAGTGGAAATTTGCTGACGAAACGAATCGAATGTTCAAAAAGTGAGAAATCGAAATATAGTTACAACCATTTTACAATTACGATAACGAAATAACGAAAACGATAAGAACTAAAACACGTTTCTGCTTACTTGCTCTGTTATCAAGTCACCATTGCGCTGATATTTCGAAACGCTATTCGTCTCGCTTGCTACATATTTAATACCCACAGAAAACACGTCTTTCACATCAGATTTCTTAACTCAAGATTCTAACGAGATAATATATATAAACAGGTAAAATAAATCGATCAATACGATTTCTAACGAGAAAGCACCAGAGCGTATTATTACACCAAACTTCTCGACTCAAAAGATATCAGGATTTAACTAAGATTCGTGCGTTTCTAAATCCACGGGGGGCATAAAACCATTCAAGAGTACTAAACATTTTATCATACCTCCGTCACGAGCCGCCGAACTTCCTGGATTTTCTTTTACGCGTTCTGAACAGCGGTGTATATTAAAAAGTAATTACTTCGACATAAACCACGTGTATCCGCGATGCACGATGTACATTTTACGACTTTCGACGGCAGTTTCGGTTATAATAAAATTCACCAGCCTTCGATTCCCAGCAAAGATCTCGAGGAAGGGAAAAAAGATGGACGTCGACGTCAAGAAGTCGATGACACGGTGTTTTTTCCCCCTTTTTTTGCAATCACGGACGATAGCCGCGGTATCCCGGAAGATTTCGTTGGGGCAAGAACAGTAGAGACTGCACGAATGAACGACCCACAATCGAGCTGTCACTGGCAGAAGTGGAAAAAAAGGAGAGAAAGACACCGGAGAGAAAAAAGAAGACGGACGTGGCTGGATTACTAACGTGGACACAGAGTCCCCAATTTTTCAGGGAGGAAGTGAAAGATCCCCGCTCCCGGATTGACCTAATTTTCTTCCTAAATTCTCCACGTCAGCGTAGGAAAGGTTTCGTCCAAACATCTGGCAAGATCGATGTGGGGGAAAAAAGTTTGCACTTTGGCATGAAGCTCGAAAAACGTTGATGGTTCCGAGACGATTTATAATATTTCCACTATTGAAAAGAGAGTTTTGGTATATTATGATTAGAATATGTATCTATGTATGTATTTCGAAATCTTCCCCTAAGGGCTGCAGTATTTTCGATTTTAAACCTACCTTATCTACGTTATTCTACCTAATTTTACCTTAAGCCTTACACCTATCCTAACTCATTATTCTAATATATATTATATATATAATATTATTATGTACCTTAGTTTGGTTATTTATGATGAAGGTATAATAATATTATTTGTCAATTTCAAAAGCAAATAAAAGTACGTATTTGTAGCACTCGTTGTTTACCGCAGAATGAACATATTTTGTAAATGTTGACAAAAGAAGATAAATATATTCCGGAAATATTAAAAGGGAAAAACAGGGTATAGCAAAACAGCGAAAATCGTCTAAAATATCGATGCAAATATAATGCGCAAAGTAATGGTTCAGGAGAAGTTATGGAAACATAACTATATTTGTAAATATAAAATTTACATTTATATAATGAGAGCAACTTCCAGACGAGCGAGGTTTAGATTAGAAAAAATAAAAAAAGAAATAGAAAACGTAATTCAAATTGTGTCGTGAGCAGAACTTGGCGCAAAAGCGTCCCTCGATTTGCATTCGATGTTTTTCAAACTGCTTTCCGTGAATGAACGGAATAAAGTGGGATTTGTAATACAGCAAAGGAGCCAGCAAATAGCGAAGTTTATCACCGTCAACGACAATTGAATAATATAGCCGTCGATATCAGACGGTGTCAATAACCAAGACAAGGAATGTTGACAGTGGTACGATAATACAGTTACGCCAATTCAGAATCAGCTACGATGCACGTAATCGATAAATTCATTGTCGAGGAATCCTTAATTCCTTGATTACCGATAATCCTTCATTGTCGGCCATTAATTAACCCTCTATAAACGATGACTTCGAAATAACATTCCATTTTCGTATTATCCTAAGTCAACTATCGTTTCTTTCCAGATTCGTAAATGGTATGAAATCATAACACCGCGCGTTGGTTGTCGAGTGATTTATTGTTTATATTCAACTTTTTTTCTTGCTTTAAAGTCACAGGACCACTGAGAAAGGATCCACCACGTTACAAACAGTTGTTCCGGCTATCACACGCATGTTGTGTGATTTTAATATCAAAACTGTTAATTTTCTGTATTCATTGTATGGAAATTGAATGATTATCTTATGATTACCAAACAATCTTTTTCTACTTATATGCATAATTCTACTTTTTTAAGAATGCGAGGTACTAAATTTTGGGCGTTTACAATACGAAGAGCATATCATTAAAGGGAATTTGAGTCGTAAAAGGTCGACAAAAGTATTCATGTTAAACTTATCGACTAAGAGAGATAACTAACACGACATAGAGTAACACGTAACAATGCTGACTATACGTTTTTCCATAAATCGGCTAATATTATTGTCAGGCTCGTCGAAAATGGGCCGGTTACTTATTTATTTATCCGTTTCGTTGGTCATTATGAAAAGAATCGTGACAAGCGTGAAAGTAAGATGTGGCTTTATCAGCATTTTGCCAGCGAAGCGATAAGCGCGAATTACATTAGACTATTATACGTACACGCAATGTGCCAAGAAGTATATTCGTCTCGCGTATATATCATCCGATATATAGAGTGAAATAAATAATTTAAAAGGAACAATAGAAACAGCAAAAAGATTATTTTCCATTGCCTCGACATAATTTAAGTACACCACATGTCTGTAAAGAAAGGAAAACGAAAAAGAAAGAAAAATAATAAGGCAAATCAAATCCATCCATTCAATGCATACGCCATGACGAAGCAACGAAAAATCATCATGGCTGCCATGAATTTTCGTGAGAAATGACGAGGCGGTTATTTCGACAGACTCCATAATCCTAATGTTCGGTTTACAAGTCTCGATGGACGCTTTACAGCCGTCTTCTGTTTGTATTTCGTGGGGAATTTCGCATATTCTATCGACCGTTATCGCGTCTGTCTGACGACCGACAAGATTTCCTGCCTCGATTATAACCTCAACAAATCGTTGTCTTCCACAAATATTTGCCCGGCGCACCTGCTCCTTCTCGACTTTTCTCCGAGTGTTTCAAAATCAAAACCCCCACCGTGGCTACCTCGTGCAACGGAATCACGGGGGAACGATAACGAGCTGTCATCGCCCATTGAGATTGTAATTATCTCGGCGGAGAGTTCGTTACTTATGAACCGGTGTTTACCCTCGCGTCCTGTTGGATATGCACGTGTGGACATAATTCTGCGTCGAAAGTGCAACGGATCCCACCAAAGACGGCCTTGTTAGCGTTAATAAACTCCTTTCTTCTTTTTCCCCTTTTAGTCACGGAGATAGGCGCGTGAATGTGAGGTTAGGCCAAAGGCGTAATAAGCGGCTGCAAAAGTGCTTGAGGATGTTCGTCGACGCTTTTTCTTCGACGTATACATAGGCACTCCTAACCTTGTTGCTTGTGACACTATTAACGCATTGCGTACGTATATATTTCGTCGCGGGCTTACGTGTCTAGCGAGCGTTTTTGCGTGAATTTCATGGGAGTTTGGTTATTCGGTAAAATCGCGATAAATCGAAAACTATTTCGTTTCTCTCAACGCAACTTTTTTTTCATTTTACACTTAAGGACTTGTACGGTCTGAAGCTATTAATCGAAGTAATTCGACACACTTAACTTCTATAAAGAAACAATATAAGTCGTTGCTTAGCAACGCAAACACCATACATACTTAAAATACCCATCGTATTTATACAATACCCGCTTTCCAGCCAAATCTACTAAATACGTACTTGTATTTGATCCGCGCTCCAGTGACAAGCTGCAAAAAACGTAAAAATACGTTTCCCGCCTACACTATGTTACGTGAATGATATTGGTCATTAACGAGCAGCTCTTTCTCACACTTTTTAATTTTTTAATTCTCCATTTGGTTTTATTGGAATAAGAATTGCAGTCGACAGAACAACATTGTGGGTGAGAAAGTTTCTAGCCACTAGTGCGTAGATAATTAAGGTTATAAAATGTTAAGAATTAAATGAAATTGAGAATAATAAATATAAGGTGGTGAATTAAGCCATATCTCCGAGAAAAAGGCATGGAAAAAATTGGATACGGGTAACTGGACCGGGATTCAAAACTCGCTTTTTCTTTGAGTCGCAGGGACAGATGTCTAACATGTTCAGAGTAAAATATAATGGACTTTCTATAAATGCGTATATCGATTTTAACAAACGCGCTTTACATTCATTTGTTGATGTCACAAACATATATAAACTCATGTAGGCTAATAGAAAACAAACTTCGTGAAAGTACGTTAATCGATCATTTTTTTAACAACTTGATATCTTACGTATAAAAATACCAATAACAGTACGATGTAATACGAAACAATACGACAATAATAGATTTGCCCATTCCTGAATGCCCTTGAAATTCTCTTCCATCTTTGTCATGAAAATGCTATCGTCATGCTGCAGCAGTGTTTGAAGAACTGTGCATAGCTTCTAGGAAAACCAAACTCCGTTGAGACGGATAGAAGATTACTCGATACTAGATACTGTAAATACTCAAACTATACTCGTTCTTCCACTCACAAATATAGAAATTGTATTCATAATCTAGATCCGCTTTAATCTTTTTAAATTCTTTGATCATCCCTAACGCATCTCTATTAGCAACATCTCTTACTAATATCGACATGTTTTATCTCAATTATCCCAAAACACTTCCAGAATCTACAAATATTTCGTGTAACGCAGATTTAACCTATTATTCACCATTGTCCCTTTTTTGGGGCGCATGTTTTTCATTTATTTCTACCTAAACAGTGGAATTTTTAGTTTTGATCGTTGTATCTAAATGTTATACTGACTATTACAAAAGTTATAAACTCAGTAAAAACATTTTTTCTCTACTTAGCTTACTGTAGAAAATGAATTAATTGATGCATTATTTAGGTTTGCACTTGTCTTTGGCATATAATGGATTAAATATAATTCAACGTGTGAAATTTAAACTGTAGACGAGTTATGAAAAAATACCGCGGCAACTTGAAAAAAGATAAGATTAAAAATGTATCGGCAGTTTGCATCGTGACTTCCACGTTCGAATATCGTACACGTGGCACCAGTGGGGTTTACCGTTCACTCGCAGTGGGTTAAACGCCGTGCACCAATTTCCAACGCGACATTTTCAACGCCCAGTACGTAACGATCTTTGTACCGACGACCTTGTTTCACGGAGAGCAATCAACCTTTGACAGTCCCTGCCAGACGTTTTGAAACGCGCCAAAACACGCGCCACCCTGAATTCTGCGTTTGAATAACATCGACCTGCGGTTTACCAAATGTTATCATTGTATCTAATAAGCATAGGATTGGCAAAACGATCCAAAGTGTCGATCTATAATTTACTGTAAAAATTGCTAAAGCTTGCGAATTAGTAATACTTTAATTTTTATGAAAGTATTATTTTAATACAGTAATACTTTCAAGATTTTGCATAATTTAGCCGCGATGTGCGAATAGTCACACGAATCAATTCACTTCCCATCTTCAATCTCCCTTTGTTTCTTACGAGATATAAAGTATACTTAGTTCTGTCCAGACATTAATTTCAGTGTTAGTTTTATAATGTACTGAAGATTCGACTGATACGTGATTTTCACAGCGTACAGTTGGTAGTGGAAAAAGCTTAAATTAACAGATTTAATATATGACGATCTAGTGGCGCTCGAAAATGTGTCGTCGAAAGATCGTACAATGTGTTACGCCTTTTTAAAATATTTGGTACGTCAAATGGCGACTGAAATACTCAAGGAGTCGGGCGTGTACATGTCTCTCACGTTACTGATTCGAGGCTCTGTACATTAAAGGCCGCGATAAAAGGAATTGTGATACGCAGAAGTAAAAACACTCGTGAGCGTCGGTTGATAAATCTCCGGCGACCATGTCAGCCATGAATATGTTCCATTGCGAGCGAGGAGGGTTCTCAAAGATTTAAAACGGCAGATACACGCGCCTCTGTTCGTTATATCATTGATTCGAGATTCGCGGCAATTTGCGAGAGATAACATTTATTCCATTAATAATAGACATTCTTATTACGCAGCATTTAGAGCAGCCATGCATGTTGATCGATAAATATATGAATACCTAATCGAGCACAAATATGTTCTATCAAGAGTCGCGAAGTGTGATCAAAGATTGAAATCTTCGACTGTACAAACCTTACGTCGTATCGTTGACGCAAGTCTTGCAATATTAGTGTAAACAATAAATACCAATCTGAATTACGCAATGTCATACGTATCGCGGCCCGTGGCCGATAAATATCTGGCGATCTGATCGAAGCACGATCTAAACCAGGAGATGCGAGGCGCTGTTAAAGCTCCGAAATATCGGCCCAAATATCGGGAGCTTTTTTTCTTTTAAAAATATCGATGATTCAACGTTTCGAGTGCTGGAATAACCGATATAATAAAGTGGCAATACACGATAGTAGGAACATTTCTAGACGATATTTGACAAATACCAGATAATGCAATCACGAATAAATACACTCGATCGGGGAAGACCGCCAAACAAGTTTACAGCGTGAAGGTCAGCGGTCAAAGAACTTCGAATTCGCAACGATGTTCGTTGGTTAAATACCTCGCAACTGCATTCAGAAAAAATTGTATTTCACCAGGAGATAATAAAAATGGCAAAAGATTCAAAAGGTACAACTTCATGAAAATTGGGACACGCAAATCCCTTCCCGTAATTACGTCGATCCAGGAAGAGAAGGAACGTGCTTCAGCAGAAAATTCAAAACCTGCCAAATAGGAAAGGCAGACTTTAACAAAAATTCAAAAAACACAAGCATTTTTTATTAATTCGAAAAATATGCTTTACGCATCGTTAACCCTTTGCGCTCCAAAAAGTTTTATCCGTTTTACGAACAGGAATCCAGATTGTAATTTACGTTCAAGTTCTATTACAAAGCATACATCCAACCATCACTGGAATGTTCGAAAGATGTTTTTCTAATAACCAGTGACAGACAAGACAGCCGGGGATTTATTAGATTCCGGTGTCCGAAACTCGCGAATTATCGGTAGAGAAAAACGCGATGTCGAGCAAAACTCCACGTAGTAGCGCAAAGGATTAAAGCCAGTATCAAAAAGCGGTGCACGAACATCGAAGAACCAAGAAGGGCACAATTATACCCCCATTACGAGATAAAAAAAAACTCAAAAATTTAAAACACCCAATTTCACGAAAATTCCAAAAAAAAAAAAACACAAGCACAATTCCAAAAACACTAATTCCACGAGTACGCCTTAACCCCGTAGTAAAACGACGCCCAACCGATGTTCGATAAATACCTGGTAACCGAGTCGGGCACGAATATGTTCCACCAGGAGGGCCTCTTCTGCCTGGCTTGAGCGTAAAGCCCTTCCGTGCTTCCGGTCTGTGCAGAAACCGTGGCCACTCCCTTCCTCCTCTTGCGATCGAGTTTCGGCGGCTTGGCCAACGGATGCCAGGACTTTCTGCGGCCCTTCTTCGCCTCGAGATCCATCTGCATTCGCTCCTCGTTCTCGAGGACCTCCTGGTTCTCCTCCAGGAGGTCCTCCGACACGTAGAACACCGAGCCTCTCCTGCCGGTATCGCTGCTCCTCCTCTTCTCCTTCGCGATCACCTGCTTCGAATTCTCCTTCTCCTCCGCCACGCTTCCGCGCCTCGCCCTCTGAAAGAGGCTATCCCTGCGAGCCTTCAGGTCCTCCAGCACGCTGTGCCTGCGGCCTTTGTTGTCCCTCAGCACGGCGGCCGTGTCCCGCCTCGCGACCCCAGCGGCCATCATCCTGCCGAGGCTCGTCTCCTCCTCCATCATGGAAGGAATGGAGTTCGTCGAGGCGTACTTCGTGGTCGGATGACCGTTTCCCTGGGACTCGCCGCTTATGTACATCCTGGTCGTCGTTTCCATGTCGGATTACCGGAAGCGCTCATCGGCCCATTTTCCTCGTGTCTCGATGGGAAATAACGCGGGAGGAAGGCTACGAACACGGGCGCGGACCGTTAAGGCGCGATCGGCATTATTCCACCGGAGGTGAAAGCGGCCGGCCGACTTTTCACTCGCGACGATAATGGCGAGGACGACGGCGGTTCTGGCGCGAGGTACGCGCAACGAGAATACGCGGAACGTTGACCTGGGCGGGAGATCACGATCGAGTTTTGCTTGACAGAGGATCGTGGACACGATTTTCTGTGACCTCTAGGAACGAATTTCTGTGTCCTCTAGGAAGGATTTCTTCGTGTACTCTTAACCCGTTTGTCGATGTGGGAGGTTGTAAGAAGATTAAGGAACACTTTTCCTCGAACTTTGATTTCCGGCTCGAGAACACTGCGCGGATAAACGAAGGATTTTCCAAAGCTTCCGCTGTATACGAGATGTCTCTTCCAAGGGGGGGGAAGGAATTCGATGCACAAACACAATTAATTCGATCCTCGCCCTGCTCCTGGTAGAATCCCGCACGTCCCACGAAGAGCACCACGTGAATAAACGGTTCGTTGACCAAGGTCGGCAGAAAGGATCGAAGCTTATTCTGCCTTCCTCGAAGTCTTTCACCGGACGACCAAGAATTCCGCGCGAGTTCACGGCGCGGCGACGGTTTACTCGACCTTTGCTTTGTCCCTGGGGAACAAGGGCTACCAGGTGTCCGCAACCAGAGGCCGCGCGCTGTACGTATCGAGCCGAAAGACGATCGAGCAGCCGCACGATAATCTACGAGATCTCTCGAGGCATTGGATTTATTCCTCTTAAGCGTCCGTCGAGAATTTATTCGCTCTTTGCCTTATCTTTCGAAGCGTGTCGCGCACCAACACCACTTTGCGTACACGCGAGAGGAATCCTCGACTAGGCGGAAGGTTCTGCTTTGTTAGAGCCTCCGCTGGAGGCGAGAACTCGAGGGTGATGCCTTCGACTCTTTTTTTTTCCGATTATTCCTCCGCGCTTCTCGCGCACTAGAAGCACCGTGCAAATACACAACCGCTGACTGAACCGCTAGGAGAGTCTTTGAATACCCCCTCTCTCTTTCTCTCTCTCTCCCCTTCCCGGCTTTCCTCTTCCAACCAAAAGGAGACACACGATTCAACGAGGAGCGATATATTCGATCTTCGACACTCGATATATCCGGCGCACTGGGAGTTCGAAGCGAATGCGCGACGGAGCGGAAGCGGAGCGTCTTTCAAGCGATCTCGACGAGAACTGTCCCGACGGTTCGAGCGTAAACTCGTCTTCGAGGAGCAAGGGGAAAGGGCCTAGCCCCCTCAGACCAGAACGCGGTAACGGTTCGTCTCGGTTTTGCTCTTCCCCGTCCTTTCTCGGAAGGCAGACTTCGAGGGGAAGACCAGACGCCACCTGCTGGCGGTTCCTCGGCAGTCACAGGAGGAGCACGTTTTGCACAGGATCGAGATGTCCAAAGGAATATTAGAAATGGATATCGAGACACTTGGATCCCACCTACGAGGCCTTTCACCGAGGGAGACCGGTTAATGGAATTTCCCTCTCGTAACTCGAAGGGTCAGCGAGGATTCCCTTTTCCAAAGGGGTCACCGGTGTAACGGTCGTTCGAAGCTTCGAGGATGCTCCCTCCACCTCCTTTGTCCCTCGAAACCGGCGCTACGAGGCGCCCTGATCTCACGCGGGCCTCGCGAGAATTACTCTCTTCTCATCGCGCGGGAGAAATAATTCCGCGATTTTCGTCGCGAACACGATTCAACCAGCCGGCTTTCTCTCACTTTTTTTATTCCCTTCTTTCCTCTCCTGCGGTTACTATCGGGCACGCGCAGGCGAGAGAGCGAGAGAGAGAAAGAGAGAGAGAGAGAGGAAGAGAAAGGGAGAGAGATAATGGTGATTATCGGTATCGAGACACGCTTGATCTACGGACGTCACGAGGATCGGGTATCGCAGCGACTAAGCGCGAGCGAAGCCGACCGCTTGTATTTATACACGTCGAGGCACCGGGCCGACTACTGCCTCTCCGGGCTCATCCCCCCCCTCGATCGGCACGTACGAGAGAAGAGACACGCACACTTCACGCGGTTATAGCCAAGTCTCGCTCTTGGCCCCATGTTTCTTTGTGGCTGTCCTCATGCATCCCCTAAGGTGAAGGTATCAGTAGTTGGCGCTTTAACACTAGAACTACTGCGCGGGTCAAAATCACTGATCGGTGGTTTCTGTAAAAAATCGTAGTGCTTTATAACGATGCATTTGTTTGAGATTTTTCATGATTTTCGTGCAGTATTTGGATTATCGTATTGATTTATTGGCATTTCCTTTTACTTTCCGGTTTTTTTTTTTAAGATTTATGTGGTGTTCTAAATATGTCCCGAAAGTAGTCGGTGGTTCTAGTGTTAAGGATTTTTTTATTGTTTGTTCGCATAGCTCAGGCTAGGTTCGCTTTGTGGAGAATTTATGATTGGTAGTCAATGTACTAACTGTTCTTCTATTGTGTTATTACGAGAAGTGTTTGTTATTAATGTGTACATCGGCACTCCTAACCTCCTTACTTTTGACAGATTTAAGGTAACGAGAATTTTAGTTGTCTGATCGAGCATTTGAAGTCTCGCACTTCATAATTCTACGTTTTTTATCTGGTTTGTTGGAGTTGGAATTTCTCTGTCGATAGAACGACGTTGTGTGCGAGAATGTTAGTCATTTTGGCCACTAATAAGTGGCTCGGAAAGAATTAAGGTTTATTCAATTTAAGAATTAAATGATATTGCAATCAAGAATTCTAAAGTGGTGAATTAAGACATAAATAGAAAGAAGACCTGAAAAAATTAGATTAAGATTAGATTGAGATTAATTAAGATTAGATTACGACATAAATGGATAAAGCGTGGAAAAATCGTTCCATATGGCGGTTGTAAAAAAAATTTTTTTTTCTGAAAGTAAACTTTGATTTATTAGTTGACACTCAGCGAAAATAAAAAAATCTTTAATTGACATCCTTTTCTTTCGGTAATTTACATATGCAGAAAGACTAATTAATGAACTAGTCTTGATGATGTATCAATATAGAAATTGAATGTTTAAAAAAGATTACTCTTGAATAAGTTCACAAAAAAAAAATTAAATTAGAAAAATCAATCCTCCAAAACAAAGACATCCTCCACAACCGCTTGCATAACCTTAATTTCTAAAGTTATCCTTCGTAGGAGACATCTTAAAATTTACAAAGAAACAAATTTAGTACTTAATACTTAGTAATTTAATGGTTGACACCCTATGTGAACTATTGAATAATAGATAATTATAAGTGCCAATAAGTGACACGGGGTGGATTTAGACAGTTTAGCATTCTTTGTTGCCTTTTTAAGTTTCAAACAACATAAATGAATGCCTTTTTTACCCACAATGACTCACAAATGTGCAATATTTACATTTTAACAAAATCCTTAGCGATTCGTATAAGGAAACACGCAAAAATCGTAAGAGTCGCGCACGAGTTCGATTATCCGGTCGCTATGACAGTTCTGAATGGCGGACTATGCGCAGTAATTCACAATTAAGCGGCTGAAGGGCGGTACTATACAGACGAATAAGGTTTGATGTATTCCAGCTTGTGGTTTCCTTATTTATTTATTTCTTTTGAGAAAGTGTCAAGCACTGGTGCAGTGCCAACTACTGGTGCTTTTACCTTATTTGATTTTATACTCTTACTTGTGTGTCCTCCTCTGAGATCGAGGATGTGTTTTGTCGATTTTTTGAGAGAAAATAAAGATTTCTGTATATACCAGGGCTCTCTTTGCGCGACGACGCTTTAAGAGTAAAATTTTTATGCGAGCCGCTTAACGAAATTATCGTTAGAATGAAATGAAAAGCAAGGAATGTAAACAATTTTTAAACTAAAACTACTACTTGGATGTCCTGGCACAAAAAATGGCATATTGGTTCTATTTCAGCGATGACGGGTCAAAATCGTTAGTCAATAATACTTCTGTCGTTTAGACTTGAACAATGTTATTCTTAATAGAAGTTGGAATGGAAAAAGTTGTTTTATATAGATATATAGTGGCAGAAGGAAGAAATTGTGTATTTCTTGTCGCTCTCTTGAAGAAAAACTGGAATTTTTACCTCCACTGTAGGCTTATTTATATGTTTTCGTCTCCTCAAAAAAGGATCAAAAATATTTATTGGTTTTCTCATAAAGGGAAATAGAAATTTCTATGACAACCATAAATTTAAGTTTTCAAACAGAATTTCTCGCGTCAGTTTCTTTCACGCATTTTCCATTGATTTCTATGAAAGTAACTCTGCTGTTTCTTTACAAATCGTCGAAGACTTCTTGAAAAATTATGATACACACTTTTTGCTTTTTCGTGCAAGAGCACGAATACTTTTTATGCGCACCAGAAATCCGTCTGCTTCACCAATTTCCTTTGCCTGTCTACATCATTCGCACTCCACTCATTTTATTTTGATATTAGTGCCTGCTTATTTTTTCCCAGAATCGACACAGAAGAAATTCATTCACATTCGTTCCTTCCTACATATGCCGCAAACGTGGATTTTTCGAGCAATACTCCTCGCGGCCATTCCCATCATTTACTTCCACTAAGGTTACTCTGTAGCTTGTTTGCTTTTTTTTCCGCCTTCGCTTTAGAAGTTCATCGAGGATGCGGCTTGCTCTTTCCCCAAAGAGCGAGAATGATTTCTACGTACGGTGCACCGCGAGTCTCATTCTTAGTCAGCGTTTCTCGTACCTGTCTCTGCCCGCACTAAAACGCCTCTCCCGCTTATTCATTTCTCTCTTGAGCCTTCCCAGTGGTTAATCGAGGACGCATTTAACGCTTCCATTGAGAAAAAAGAACGTGCACAGCGAGTAAGTGTGTTCTCAGAAAACGTTTCTCGTGACTGCGTTAGTCGTTCATCGCCCATTTATTTCCAATTAATATCTCTCCGCCAGTATCATCTTCCCCCAGAGTATTCTCAGATGCCGATAAACCAGGTACCCTTTGCTTTTCTCAAGAGGAACAAGAATGCTTTCTGCGTGCACAATTAACGTGGTTTCTTGACCAACGTTTCTCGTGTCCCCGCTGAACATCGTTCGTTTTATTCTATTAATACGGTCCTAGGGCCGTTTCATTTTCCCCTAGAGTCTTATCAGAAGTTGGTAGTATTCTATAATCTGTTTTTTTTTTTTTTTTTCGAAGAATAAGTTGTAGGTTTCCTACATGTATCTTTCTCGAGCTCGTTCTACTCTAGTAACTTGTCTTCTTCCATTAATGCTCCATCGTTTTTGAAAATTTTTTATATTAGATTACGACAATGTAGTGGCTACAAGCTTGAAGTTCTGCACGGATAATCCTAGTTCAAATATTGCTCATCACCTTTGCAGGATTTTCTATACGATATGTAGTACGTTGTTCAATAAGTTCGCGGGGTGAAAATCAAAAAATGGATTTATAGTTTTAAAAATGATTTTAAAGGTTAAAGACTTTAAACTAAAAAATTAAACTAAAAGCCAAGGACTTTAAATTAAGAAAACTTCAAAAGTTAAAAAACGCTGCAGACATGGCTGACAAAGTCTTATTCAAATGTGTTTTTCTTACATGCGGCGTCTACTATGCACACAACTTTTTGAAACCCAAAACTTTACATAAAATATTGCAAAAAAATAATTGAAATTTTGGTTGTATTTCTTGTGAAACATGGAATATTAAATTGGCGTTGTTGGCGAATAGACGGCGCTCCGCGAACTTATCGAACAACCTAGTACACTAACAACCCTGATAATTCAGAATTCACGTTAACACATTATGTTCCAGGTCAAATAAGTCTAACAGTCGATGTGGAAAATTAACTCTATGCAGAAGCGCTATATCCAAAAGCGCTCACGCGTAACAATCCATAATTATCTTTCGAGACGAGATTGGTATGATTTTCGTGCTACGGTTCTGTAGTGAATAGAATCTCGAATTTCCATACGGAGATACAAGTTCGAATGCTATTCATAACTTCCAGAAAATTTCCATGCAAGATGTATACTATATTTCCGATATACGGATACCACTATATAATAGCAGAGCTTAGACCGAATGGGGTCAGGAATCGGTCCAAAAATCAAAGAAAAAAAAAATAATAAGACATATTTCATTCTAACTATCTTCTTGTTCGGAATTACGTATACATATTAAACAATTGCTCTTTGCGAGCAGGGCCAATTGTTTAATATGTAAAAAACGAATCATTTTGCATATAATATAATTCTGCCTAAGTGCCAACGAGATCATCGTGAATTGTGCAGATTGCAGGTTGAATAGTGATCAAATTAACGACAACAAATTGAACAAATAGCGATCCTTTCCATTAACTTTAATATCAACCGCATAATATATAAAAGCGTACCGATAGAAGTTTATACACTTTTTCTATACCTTTATTATTCCACGTTACTTGTACTCACAATTTATGATATTGACCTAAACATAATCTTACTAACGTAAAGTGTCAGGCATGATTATGATATTTCAATAACCTGTTACTTCACACCATCTTAAAAAAGACTAAGCTTTCCTCAGACCTCGTTAAAACGGTTTTTTAAATAAAGCGTAATTCAAGGATATCCTAAATAAATGACAAGAGATTAATGATCAGCTCCCGAGACGTTGTATCAGGTATTTTGTAAATAAACTCAAATAAACAGATCTGCGAGAAAATACGAATTGACGATCGCCTTTATCCGCCATTCCAACTCGTCGAGTAGAGTGAAACAAAACTGTGGCCATCGTGTGTTGCTGAGCGCTAAGAGAACGTCTCGTTTATCCTATGTTTGTAATCTCGATGACGAGCCTGACTGGGCATCGTAAGGCTCTTGCTTTGTGACGTCTCGAGGACGAGGCTTCGAACTTCTCTTTTTAACTACGTAAACACAGCTCAAACAAAGTGTTAAGAAACAGAAATCGTACATTTTATTTGCGTATTGTAATTTTTCCTCTTGTATAGAAAAGACAAAATGTATCGTATAGAGATACTAAAGTGTGTTCTTCGCGTAACCATGAAATAATTCCACTGCCACTGTATTCTCTATGACTGAAACAAGAAGAAAGTAAACTGCATTGAGGAAAAATCGAGAAATCCGCGGATTTCTAGAGGCTCTTATAGTGAACACGTTAAGAGTTTTAGTTTCAAACTGCATTGCAAGATAATGTATACAATTAAAGTAGTCTTGGTTAGAGTGCACAGAATTAATTATTATATCCGCTGTAATGCATTAACGAACTTTTTATTATATAAACGATAAAATTGCTAATGATAACAAATACACGATATCTATTGGACAGAGCGAGTTCGATGGAGTGATCTCTTCACCCATAAAGCTAAATAATATACGTACGATCTCAGTTCTCAATAAATAGCTCTTTAATGTACCGGTTGTGTACATATACGTAAACAAAGGAAAAGAAAAGAAACCAATGTGAAACAACATGCAATCTTTATGACCGAAATAAAAGTACTAGCATAATTCGAGCATCCGTGAGGCAATATTATTTTATTGTCGGCTCCCCTTTATATTTGTACGGAACACGGAGAATACACCGATACAAAGAAAAATGAACAGGAACAAAATAAAGATGCAGAAACGCACGTATATATATATATATATATATATACATATATATATATATATATATATATATATCGTTGTCGTCAAACTTGCAAATAACTTAACATAAAATTGGTCATAAGTGTGAAAGGAGGATGGTTTCCTGTTATTAAAATGCACACAAGGCACCGATGTATCGCGCGATGGAAATCCGTGGATGCTAATATAATTCCTTATTATCAGTGCATAACCTCTAACGTAACGTCGTGGAGGCATTCGCGAAACAAATATATTTCGCTGTCATCGTTCATTTATAAAGTGCCCGCGTATCTCGAGTGGCGACAATGCTTCTCATTGATAACGAAGATAAGCGAGTTAGGCCTCTCGGATTAACGCTACTGGGGTTGGCTGCGTGTGCCAACGCAGGCGCTTCGTTTCGTTCGAAATCACGAGGGTTAGATTTTGACCAATCAGGTACATTGATTAATCTCTTATCAAATTTAATTTAATTAAGAATTATACATAAATAAATTAAACCGACGATTAATATTCGATATTGTCTCAGGTATGCTATTATTTCCTTTGACGAGGATATTATACATTTTATACATTCCAAATATGTATTTATAATCTGTATGTTAAAATATACGAAATCGCATACATTAACATAAACAAGTTCCGTGATAAGCCGTATTTGCCCAACTTGTCGTTCGAGCCATTTGATGTTTTAACTAAAGACTAATATATTATTACACAATATTTCATTACTTCATCTATCATAAGTGATTAGCTTGTTTAGAGTAGATATTACATAGTGTAGCATTTTCGATGCACGAGGATATTACATGCGATTTCGCGATCATTTTATACATTCCAAGTATGTATTTATAACCTGTATGTTACAGATAAAAAATTGCAAACCTTAACCCTTTGCGGTCGCATGTCTACTCTCAGTCAGCAAACCTTTTTTACCGTTCCAGTCGTGTGTCTGTTCTCAGCCACCACAGCAAAGAACCATGCTGATCTTATAGTGTATTCATTTTACCTTAATCTTCATTTAGGATATATCAGTTTACGGTGTGTATGAAAGCGCTATGTAAACTATTCGCGAACCAATACGGTGTTTCTATTAATTGAAGACAACAAAACCTAATATAAACCATCGTATCTCGATCGCCATGCAAGAAGCCGTGACGAGTGAGTCGCTTCTCGAGAATTCGAAATAAATAATAATTTACAAATCGTGCTTAAGTGTACTTACGCATTCTCGCTTCTTAAGATATTTTAAAAATGATACTCCAAAATACCAAAGAGAAAGTTACCGAGAGAGGTGTACCGTGAAATTAACAGTAGCGACGACGAGTTTTGTTTTCACTCTGAACACTGACTTTTACATGGAAAGCGATAACGTTGATAGTGATTCTGATTCCACTGAAACTACGAGTGAGCAAACTGAAAATGTTCAGCGGTAATGAAGTATAAAAAAATGATGAAAGTGAGAATAGTGGTATAAATGAATTTACTATTTGGAGAGACTTTACGCACAGAGGCCAGCCTCGATCAAAAACTAATTTTTCGATGGGATTTGCAAGATTGTTGCACGCAATGTACCTGTTCATTGTACAGAATCTATGGATTTTTTTCATATAAATGGCGGAGAAACATTTTTTTCCTGGGGATTAGAGGTATGCACAATCAATAGGTACGTCTTATATAAGGTGCAGGCTAGAAGAGAAAACAGCCTATGTCACATTTTATGTTTGTCCGGAAATTGATGGAACAACTTGTAGGTGATTTTCGTGATGGAGCATCTTCAACATCAGGAAGACCATCATTCTCGGATAAACAGGAAAGACTTAATGGCAAACCACATGTATTGCGGCACTGTGAAGATGCAAAGAGTAAAGATCGTTCTGTATGTTCAAACAGGAAAATCAAGGGCGGAAGACGCCAAACTAATTATTTTTGCGATACATGTTCTCAAAAACCAGGGTTTCATATTGAAGACTGCTTTAAAAAATACCACACGATGGTGGATTATAAAATATAATTTTTATATAAAAACATTGAACTAAAACATATTATTGTGTAAACACATATCTAAAGCACGCATCAAAAGAATTAATAAATCTTGTTTTTCCTTGATTATCTTGCAATTGTCTATTCTGACCAGCATGACATCCATGTATAAATTTAATACGACCGCAAATCCATCGTATTTATATACTTAGAAATAAATATGACTTTTTCTGTTTGAAATAATGGTATGGATTTATTGTTCAAAGCTACGGAATTTAAGGGAACTATTTCTCGAGGCAATAAAACAAAGAGGTTAAAATAAAAAAAATTATAAACAATTCAACGGATCTCACAGATCCAATATGCTCGTGTCCACTAGAATGTTTCTCTGTAATTAAAAATGTTGGTACTTTGATCAAACTATTCTGTGACCGCTGTGAAATATACAGGATGTAAAATTCTGTTCCCTCTGTTCTCTCCGTTTCCTCTGGTTTTATTCGACATCCATTTCGAAACTTTGAAGAGGTCAAGGAAACATTAATAATCTGTATTTAAGTTGAATTATCGTGCTGCGTAAAAATGTTTTTCTAATATCTTTAACAAACATTTATCATCCACAGGAGGTTAGTACGTATTTTGAGCTACGGCAAGGTAACAATTACTTTTATCGCTGTATTTTCTTCTGATATTTTATTGGTCTACCTAGTCATCTATTAGTCATCCTGTATTGCGTTGTTTCTATCACTTAGTAGTAGTTCGTTATAACATTCGAATAACAAACCACGTTTCACTTGATTTATGAAAATCGTAATCGTTTATAATAATAAATAAACGAAAAATACCAATTGCTTAAGCATCGCGCTTCATAAGATTATTAACAAGAATAATTCTTCTATTTCTATGTCAATTTATATACAATTATTAACAAAGAGACTCAATAAAATTTAACACATAGTTATTCGTCCATGTGTTATTTTGTATAATCGTGTATAAAATTCAATTTCTACGCAGTACCTATAAGAATACTTTAAATATTATAATCTATAGAAATACAACATGTTGCAAAATTCTCGAAAGGATTAGGAATATTCGCAATTGCTTTAAACTTGCCATTTTTTTTCTTCGCCAGATTTTTATAGTAAATGTAAAATAATCTCCATGAATCATATTTGATTATTTTATAAACCGATGAAATTTTAATGAATTTCGTTTATATTATTATTTATGAAAACCCTCTGGGGGTTTTGCACCACCCTGTACTTACAAGATCTGTCTTTAGCCACGGAATTCTGTGAACAGGTCGATTAGGTGGTTAATTGTCAACGCATGTGGTCAAGTCAGGATTCCAACTATGCAATCCAAAGCGGAAAACCCGCAAGCGATGAGGCGATAATGGAAACCCAGGTCTTCCCTGTCGAGCCATTATCCATTAGACATCCTCGGCATAAAGTCCGAAATTGCGTTTAACACTAAACCTATCAAAGCTGGTCGTTTTTTAGAAAAAAATAAATCAAAGTAATCTATTAAGTTCAGCGTATCAATGTAGGTAGTAGTCGATTTTTAAAAAAATGGATGTACTTCGTAAAAGGCAATTTTTAACCATTTTTCATTGTTCTATTGCAGAGTGTAAGTCATTCAATCGATCTATCAATATTTCTTGTAAAGTTTTTTTTCTTTAAAGATATACATGATATACATAAATTTGTTCAGGAAGTAGGAGATAGGTATGGTGTTAACACAACAGGGTTCTACGATAAAAATTCTAATTCCAGCTGGATAATAAGAATATTCTTTGATTATTATAAAGCGTTATTAATGAACATACTGAGAGGAGCAATTTTCACAATTATGTTTGATATTTTTATTTTCATCAGTCGCTGTGCATTATTGAAAAAAGAAATGCTCTGTAATTTTCAATATACGCTAATGTCTCATTTCTGCAATTTTTGTGTCGTAAATACGCAAAATGGAAGGTATGTAAATGTAATATGCATTTATATTCCACCTTTTCGCTTCAAAATAAAGGGGAGGGTGCAATTATAATAAGCCTGCGATCCAAAGCGTACTTTTGTATTAAAAAAGAAACAAAGTAAGCTTAAACCTCGACTCAAGCATTCTCAAGTTGTCATTTCTCCGTACACAGTTTCTATATAAATTATTTAACAATGTCCAAAAAAAAAGAAAACTAGGTCACAATCTGATAAATAGTGTAAATATCACTACTATTTATTCATTTACTTAACATAAACATATACTACATGCATAATAAAGAAAAAACTCGGAAAAAATCAAATATCCATAAAAGTTAAAAATTCAGACTGCTTCTGTCGAGCGGTATTTACAGAAACAAGGAACGACATATAGTAGCATTTTGCACGTCGCACACCAATATCGCGATTCCTTCCTATTTTTTTTTTTTTTTACAGCAAAGTGGACACCTTCATGAAGGATCCTTCGTTACGAAAGAATTCGGTATGTAATCCAGGAAACGTTTCCCGCTGAAGCGCAAAATATTAGATCTTGGCCGAGATTGTGCTGATTTTGGCACTTGCCAAGTTGCCATCGTTGAAGCATCTATACTACTATATATCATAACTAGTCTCTGCGTTGGGCTAATTTCTTTTCGACCTTTGCTTTTGCGTTATAATAAGCAGTTCTAGGTAGTGCATACGGAGATGCAAGAATCTATCTCAATTTATTTATACTTTATATTTTTTTGTTTTACTTCGTCTTGACCTCTAAAGGCCCTAAACAAATAGAAATTCACGAATGCATTTTATGTTCTTACTAAATTAAGAAAATATCGAATATGTTATGAATACATCTTAGTTTTATAGTAGTTATACATTCTAATATATTTAATATAATATTATATATGCCATACTATATATAACAATACTATAAATTAATATAAAGTATTATATATTTTATAGTAGTTATATGTTCTTATCGAGTATATACCATCGTTTTTGCTCAAATTACAATTCAAACAAAACCACCATTTCTGCATGACGGATATAGTCGTCAAATACAGCCGACTGGTAAAAAGAATTCATTCCCTTCTTTATTATTTCCTTTTAAAAAATCTAAAATACATCAATTAAGAACGAAACAATCGTTCCGCCATGATTCCTCTCTGTATGAATATCGATTAAACATTATAATTGGGATAGTCGAGCATCGAGAGATTGCAGCTTATTCGATTATGCAACGATACGCTATCAGGCAGCAGCCATTCGATTCACGGTCGAGTCACGAGATATTTTTTCCTCGATCCGCCGTACATCTCGCCTGGCCTAATTTCCACGGAGTAACGGAACAGCCGTGTCGCCTCACGGTCTCGTTGGTGGGAGCTCCAAAAATCTGACCCGCGCTTTTTACATTCCCCCAGACTTCCTGGTCCCTTCAACGTCGAACAGGAACGTCGTCTGGATGCTGCGCGGAATCTGAGTCACGCCCTGTTGTCCTTTCAATCGTCCAAAGTTTTTCTGTCGCGTCTTTGATTCTCATCTTACGAAGAACATTATCTTCCGCAAGTCTCGAGTAAAACATAGTAGAGCGACGTGGCACTACTCTTCTTCTTACTCCAATAAATTGATATAAGTGAAAACGTGGGCTTGTCGAGGAATTTCGTTTACCAGGTGTGCGCGAGTAATAATAATTAACTGTGCACAGGTCCTTTGGTGACTCCAAAACTGGGCCAACTTTTAGAAATTTTGATTGATAAATACAAAAACAAATTACACATGATCGTCTGGAATATTGATTAATCCTAAAATGCACTAAGTTTCAAATTTGATACCGGACTTTTAAATCGGATTCTACACTTGCGATTGGTTTGTCTTTAATATTTGGCTATGTGTACGTTGCCATTGCATGATGTTCTTTTGAACAAAAATTGAAGAGATAAACGTCAGCTGTCAAAATTGTTCAAATAATACGATACCTTGTTTTCCCGGCGTATTGACATATTTTTAGAAAAAGTTTAGCGGAATAAATCCTTGACGCGTTTCATTTTTCCGGAAAATAAAAATATATTTGAGGTACGTGAGTATCTTATTTTTACTATAATACAATTATTTTTAGCAAGGGCCTGTTTTGCTCGAAGAAAAGCCTGATGTATTAAAATCGATACCTACTTTTTTTTCGAAATAAATATATAAAATATGTATTGCGAGTTTTTAATTATTTCTTCGTTTCTCTGGCTGCTGCAATAAATACATTGATATTTTCTAAAATTTAATTTGGAAAATCCGCCTTCGAAGGGTTAAGCCAAGAATATCATAGTTCACATGCATCTATGTTTTGCTAAATAATATGCCAAGTTTATAATATATACCTGAAGAGGTCTCGCAGGAGAGCCGAAACGTCGGATATGCACGAATTTGTTTTTATTACCCGCACACCTGGTAAACGAAATTGCTCGACAAGACCACGTTTTCAACTTATATTAAAACACAGTAGCTTGAAACTATAATATTATACGACGCAGCGCGAAATGGTTCGCATTGAGAAATGAATTTAGCGATTATTGTACGTACTGCAAATTTAACACTTGCTAGAATTATACATGGTTATTATTAATTTCATATTTGGATATCGATGTGAAATCAATCGATTCAACAAGTGCGAAGCTCTATGAATCGTTTAATGAAGTGAATATGACGCGGTTATGAAAACACACTGATTTCATGAAACTATTTATATTTTTAACGAAATTAAGTTAACGCTTGTTCTATATATGAGAAATGTGATATGGAGTAATATTATATATACGCCTGTTACTAATTTATATCTGAGAGTAACAAAAGTAATGCGGATTATTGTATCTATACCTCAGTAATATTTTCATTAAAAACTGCAAAGGTCCAGGGGCTCATGAAGAGCTTTCCGGGATATTTGAAAATTTTCCTTAATTTCATTTAAATTGGAATAGACCATACCTGAAACTTTCCTTGTACAAGTAACTCTTAATGCTAGAACCGCTGAAGATATTAAAATAACAAGTCCGTAATTTCTTACATGAATTCCAAAATTGTACGATGCTGTATTTTCAACGAATTTCCACCGTTTTGTTACGGTATGCGAATAATTAAATGCATCAATTGGTATGCACTCCATGCTCTCCTTCCTCGTGCTGATTTTTAATTTATGTTTATAATATCCAACATATTTTGATGTAATATTAAAGGCAAATGTATACCTTGGTAAATCTAATACATTGTTTATACACCTGCAAATGTCTATACGGAAAGTTGTATGTAGTATCAGTTTCTAAGAAATATTGTGAAGGAAGACGTAAACACCGATGACCTTATTCGAGACAAAATGATAAGACGTGCCTCACATTTTCGCTTCTCAAATATAAATCCGGAGAGGAAACGTAAACATTGTACGTCGTGAGAAGTCAGCGGTAAATAGTATTTAATATAAACATTGGACCCAAAGATATGAAATTTCAGGGAAATAAAAGTTTGAAGTAATAAAAATTCTAAAACGACCAACAGAAGTTCCGGATAATCGAGGCGTTTATATTTAAAGTGACCTAAGAGTCCATTTGTCAATTATTTTTCATTAACCACAGTAACGTGTACAACATTAAGTTACTTATCGTGAACAACACTTTGCAATTAAGTATATTCAGACGATACAATAATTTTAGACACAATTGTACTGGGACATAATGGCCCGATTTTTTCCTACGTCTTTTTCCTTATACTGTTCTTCTTCACCTCAATTCCATTACTTCCCTGATATTAATTTAATTCATTTATTACCCCTTTTAATTCTTTGGACCACGCAACCGTGAAGGTAAATCATTTCCCACAGCCGAATGTCGATTTGGTCGACACAACTTTAATTCCAGGAGATCAGATCGATAGACTATTACAAAGAAAGTATACGGATAAATGCTCGCTATGACCATTTATCAGATGTCACTAAAAAACTATCCAGCAACTGAGGTTAACAATACGAGGAAATTGAAAAAAAAAAGCAAAATATCAGGTTTTCTCAAAAGTTTCTTCTGTTTTCTAAGTAAATAATAGGTGCACAACATATTTATTTCGTATTACTTCATCGAATTACGCATACAACTAGTAGAAAGCTGAAGGATAAAGGTTACAACATTTGACAGATTAGGTTAGACGTTTATATAAACATTGCCAGATAAAGCAGCGGTGTGCAGATAGCGTAAGAAACTTTTGGGACGACCCAATATTATTGGCGGTAAATTCAAAGCCGCTCCTTCCGCCACGAATGTCTCAGCCCCCGCGCGCTTCCCACAGCCAAAGTGGCACTCCTGTAAGAAGTACACGTACGCCGGTTAATAACGTCGCGAGGGTTAATTGGCAGAATCGAATTAAACCGCCTGGCCGTATTTTCATCGGTGCAATTTCGTAATTGGGCGCGGACGAATTGGCCAATTGTTTCCACCGCATTGCACGTCCGCCTCTCGTTAATTCGAGCCTTCGTTCAAAGGAGGTTGGCACGCGCAGTTTAGCGGGAACAAATTCGCGGGAGGTTACCAAGGAGAGCGGCACCAATTTTCCCTATTGATTAATATAGATTAAATCGTTAGTGATATTCATATATTTATGTTTTTAAGATACGCGACCTACGGTGTATATAAAGTAGTGCCTCGTTTAGGCGCTTTGCCCCGCATTAGCTTGGAAATCGATTTTTAAGGAATATATTTTTATATTATAATAATAATATGTAATATATTTTTATTGTCTTCTTTTGAGCATTAAGATGCATCGCGATGCTCGATAGAAAACCATTAAAATCCTCGATGATGTAAGCGTATCATTCTTTATTCAAATAATTCGGGTTGAGATCCTCTCGATATGAAGATTTTTACGACATTTCGGTTATTCAGTTTCGTCTTTACGAAGCTGGTTACGCAAAATGGAAAAAAAATAATTAATAATGCGAACTGTCACCATCCGGAGTATTAAATTCGATATGCGTAGAAATGATTTTGTAACATACCTGAATCTTTTTATAATAATAAACTTAAATTCATGTGTATATTAAAAATATTTTTTTCAATTTCTAACGCTTTTGTGGATATAAGCGTATCATTGTTAGATTCTATCTTACGATGAAAGTAAAACTATTTGTTTTTGTTCAACATTTGTACTGATTTCTCATTCTTGCTTGCCCGTAAATTCTTATCTTACAAACATAATTGTCAAGTTATTTGCAACAGTTACTTTCTGTTATTAAGCCACGATCGAGTCGCTTCTCTCATTGCATTTGCTTTTTGTTTATCCAATTTCTAGCCAAGGTAATAAATAAACTATGAAAGGAAGGAAATGATTAATGTAATCAAGAGAAGAAGCTACGAGTAAAAATAATGGATATAATGTTTTAAGTTCATGGCATTAGTCGAATATTGAGACGCATGCGGAGAACAAACTACACTCGGTACGGATAATCAATATTGACACACGGGAACATTAAGTCCAACTTTAGAAAAATTCACTAAACCTTTCTGTATTTCGTCCGCTTTTCTTCTTATAATGGCGTTAATATTTTTCCAACAGCGTGAAAAATCCTCAGACCCGTTTCTGCACTTAATTATACATTATAGAGAAACGGCTGACGATAAGTGTGTCTGAGATTAACTGAAAAGCCGTGTGATATAGTGAAAACTTAGAGGCAAGTCCATCATTTGAAGTCAGCATTTAATTAAGTTAATTAATAACGCCACGCTAATCGAGAGAGCGAGATATCTCTAAAGAATAATTTTCGATGTAGTAGTGGTAACCTTTAAAGGAAATTTCGATTAATCCATTATACGTCAAAGCCAAGTGCAAACCTGAAATAATTCACTAATTAATTCATTTCCCATGGTAAGCTAATAAGAGAAAAAACATCTCTATTGAGTTTGAAACTTGTATAGCAGTCGGTACAATATTTAGGTACAAATATCAAAACTAAAAGTTCCACTGCTTAGATAGAAATAAATAAAAAAAAAAACAAGTGTCCAAGAAAAGCGACAATGGTAAATAATGGTTTCAAGAAATCCAACAACAATGCCACTTGCATATTAAAAAAATAGTATGCCGTTCAAAACGATTAGTTCTTTAATCAATTCTTTGATACATAACATAAATTTATAAAAAAGAAAAACTTACTACACTCTATATTCTCCATTGCATTGTTTCTCAGTTCAATAAGGACCGCGCATTGTTGAAGCACGAGAGTGCTCCCAGCACAAAAAATAAATATCCTTTCTTTGATCGCTCCTCCGCGCAGTTGAACGCCTCAAAAAAAAACAACTTTTATAACGCATCGTCCAAAAAAACATGTCGCGCATAAACATTTGTATAAACCGCGAACGCTGTAATCGCTTCCACAACGTTACAGCAAACAATCCTCAAAGTCTGCGCAGAGTTTGCGCTCTGCTTTTCAGAACATCACTCGCCGAAACGGCCGCGCAGAAATATTCGCCGGGACAATGGCGGGGGTTTCGCCCTATTTTCCCCGCGCCTCGGATATTCCTCGGCCCTGAATGAGATTTCATTCGGTGGCCGAAGCTCGCGGAAAAGCTGGCTGCCGATGGAATAATTTCGCGTATTAAAGACTTGAGCCTCTATCAACCGCCAGCGCGTTTTATCAGGCCCGTGTTTATCGTCGACCTCACGTACGCCGGGACAGGTTTACGACATGGCTACTGGAATTGCAAACGAATCTATCTCTTACAGCGCGAGGCGCTCCCTTCCTTTACTCCCGGCTCCGTGAATTTCCCCCGGCCCGAGATTTTTCACGATAGTTCCGCGAATTAACACTGGCCTGGATTGCGTGGAAATTTCACGACCTTTTTTTCATCGCCATCGTGAGGAAATCTCACGACCGTTTTTTTCTTTTTTTTTTCTTTTTTTTTCTTTTTGTCGCAATCTCGCGGAAATTTCACGATCGTTGCCTCGCCATTCCGCGCACCAGTAGTGCTTTGTGGGCGAACGAAAAAGATTAATCGAGGCTCCTCCCTATGGAGAAATCCCCAATAATGGATACTGCGACGAGTAAATTCGGGGATTGATGATGGAAACTTAAGGAAACAAAGGGAGAAAATGCCTGGTGAGAGGTGGGATTGAATGGGAAGAAAAAAAATTCAATTTTCAGGTATAAGAGGCTTTTCTTGAATTCGCCCAATACCGTTCTTGATTCTTATTATGCGCTGCTTATATTGCGTAATAGAGAAATTGCGACTTATTTTTGAACAGTAGGAAGGATCGAATTATCAAACTGGGTAAAACTTCATAAAAATTTGATTGTTTGATATGACAAACGAAATTTTTGCATTCCCCCATACTGTGGTTGGTGGAGGTTTTGTACAATTATAATTAACTTCTAATATAGTATAAAGTGATCCGAAATTTTGTATACTATAAACAAATCTAGATTCATTATTTAGAAATATGGTTAACTGCTCTGCATTAATAGCAATATATTACAGAGTAACTGAGGGAATAGGAATCCATGAAAAATATAAAAAAATTATATATAGATTAATGCTCTTCGCAAGCAGCTCCTTAACAAGCTGTATTATTAAAAATTTTATTTATAGAAAATCTATTAACACTACCGGCTACTTTCGGGACATATTTAGTATGCAGCATATATTTAAAAAAAAAAAGAGAATAAAAAGAAAATTTCACTGATTTAATATGATAATCTAAATACTATACGTGTATCGTGAAAAATCTCAGAAAATGCATCGTCATAAAGGGCTACGATTTTTTAAAGAAATTAGTCACAAATCATTTTGACCGAAGACTTTATTTCTAGTGTTAATAGACTTTAATTTACACCCTAAACTGCGAAATACTCCGTGTTCTTAACTTTCAAACTTTTCCATAAATTACGAAATATTCGTAACTACATTTAACTCTTACGTGCTGTTATAAACAATCAATTTAATCTTTATAAAATGATCGAATACATCGTACATATTTTTCGAATTGTTTGGCAATTAAGAGGTTTTTAAAAGCCAAATGAAGGATCGTAGGGAGAAAGATAGAATGTGGAATGTCCATGATACAAGCGGCCAGGATATTTTCTCCGTGGCAAAGCAATCGAGCGAGTATAGAGATAAGCGGTTCTCTTGGCGTAATAGAACGGCCCAAGTCCAGGCTACTGAATAAACTTCAGAGGCAGCGACGATTCGACGCGGCAAATCTCTCGTCCTACGTGACAATCGGCACGTTTCGTCGCAAAGGAAAGTTGGTGGGCCTGACGTAGGAAGAAACCACGAGGAGAAGATGGAAAATGCCGAATCGAAATACGTATTATTCGCTGTCAAATTTGTATACTTCTTTCTTCAACTTCAAATTTGTATTCAACTTATACTTCTAATTTCTATACTGTCAATGTATGCTTCTTTCTTGAGTAGTGAAATTTCATAGCGCAAAACAGAACCATACATTGGATTGGTGCAGTCAAAAGTCATTGTCAAAGAGCCATCGTCGGTGATTAGTCAAAAGAGCCAAATGTGAGCATTGGAACGATATTTTTCTTTATAAGAGACAAATTTTCAAGAAATATGTTGTTCAAGAAAAACTGGGAACTAATGATATATGATAGATAGAATTAGACATGCTTCATGCACTGGATTACCTTTTTTCTCCACTATAACGTCGAATTTGTAAACTCATAACCTTTGAAAAGATGATTCCCGTGGAGGTCCTTGCGCGGTTTCTTCTCTACAGAGTCACGTAACAAAGTGACAGAGGGATACCAGGGTTCTTGTATTACAAGATTTTCCATAAAGTATCCTATATCAATTTTAGATAAAAAAAACTTGTAATACAGGAACTGTAAGTTTTATGAAACAGGCCCATAGTTTTTTAAATATCGCGTTATTATTATCGAGGATACAAAAGTGTGTCCAATGTACCAACTCTGAGTAATCGGCTTTTTGGCTTTAAGCACTGAATAAACAAAACAATTAAGATACTTATCACAATTAAGAATAATCCTATTTATCGATAACCAGTATTATTTACTATTAAATTATTACGTGGTACATAGTCATTATTCGTAATGGAACCACATTCAAGCGGCCAAAGAGACTCCTGGATTTGCGTATTACTAACAATCAAGCACAATCGAGCTAAAGATGATTCTCGCTATAGTATCGCGCATTTTACATAAACTAAAATTGGCACAGCAATATTAGAATGTGACACAGTATTTGCGCACAAAAATTCTGAAATTCGTAACACGTATCAGTATACTGTTACAGAGTATCTTGTTTTCAGACCTCTTCTTGCAAGTATGCAGGACGAATGTGTATTACATACGTTCATTTTCTATATAATTTATAATACATGTAACGTTTTCCATGTTTCGTTTAATTCATATTTAACTCTATTTCGCACTTTTCGAGCAGTGGCAAAGCAACCTCTCATATTGTAATCTCCTCAACCGAAGAGCCCGTTGTTTATTCAATAAAGAGCACACAAAAACATAAGGAGGGGTTACGTAAGAAAACATAAAGAATAACAAATAATAAATACGTTTATTCCCCGATCGATGCGCACGAACTGAGGCCTCGCGAGTTTCTTAACAACGATCGCCTTTTCCGACAATAATTCCTTAACAAAAAGCGAAGGACCGCTCGCATAAGGTACAACACCTTACATCACTTTCCACACCTGTACAGCTCGCCACATCTATTCTATTAAAAGATGAAAGGACGTGTATATTGCCTACTATGTATTTAAACATTTAGAATGTGCCCACTGCTCTGCACATTTCCGTACAAAATGTGCCTATATAAATGCATAATATTTCATTCTGCATGTCGCATATATAATACAATCAAAGTTGCACAGATTATCGTGCAATTACTTCAAAGTATTACATGTTTTTGCTCTGTAATACCTTTCGCACGCATGATTATACACGTCTAATTTGAATTCGCACATTTCTATAGTATTATGTAAAATAAAGTGAAAATCATTCAGAGTTAGAGACGGATAATCCACAGACTATTGGCGATTAAAATCTCGACTAATTATTGTTATCCGACCCAGAGTTAAATGCATCGATCGTTAATTGGATTAAAGCCTTAACGTTCTGGTCCAAAACTGAAGGTGGAGAACCTTTTTACTCTAAAACAAATCGTTCATGGTTCCATTATCGATAATTGGATCGTCGCAGGCCAACCGTTCAACGATTTGCCATTAATGTGTTCAATCATTGAAAAAGACATTACTGCCAACGATGATAGAATAAAAAATTCAAACCGGGTCTGAAAACATTATGGGCTTTTTTCATTATGTACTACGCGTTCAAGGTTGTCGCATATATCAAAGTATGTCAATTATTTCATCCAAGTAGAAAGAGAAACTATCCATGAAGTAGATTTCGGTCAAATTGATTTACGTCTAAAAGTTTGCATTTTACACTCGACAAAAATAATGTAAACGTATGAAATTAACGTTTTATTTTTTCGTTTAGTGTGCATAATTTTCGATTGTTCACCAATCAGTTGTTAAATCTTGTTTGTTACAGTTTGCAAAAGAGGTTTATATAAAATTCCTAGTATAGGTTAATAAAAATAGTAACAATAATAATGAAATTAATAATAGTCACGAATAATAATTATTAATAGCAATAATTCTTTGATAATCGTGTGTGAACCGTTGGTGCATTCTACAAATTTAAAGGTACACTCCTATCAATTCGAGACGTGTATAAATGCATCGATATAAGTATAATGAACCACGTGTCAGATGGAAAAGAGCGTACGTTGAAGCTTCGTAGCCACTTTTTCTAATTCCTCGCAGAACGATGCGAAGGGAAACAGACGAGTGTAATAAATTGACTTGCCTCGTTAGCATCGGATCATTACTGTCGTAACACACGCTCGTTAGCTGCTCGTCTCACACTTTTTTTTTCAGAAGGCGATTAATATACTATTTTATTACCGATAAAATATAACTAATAAATACCAGATATAACCATAACCCTTTTACTATAATATATACTATTTATATAATATATATATAATATTATATAACCGATAAAATATAACTAATAAATGCCAGATATCACCATAACCCTTTCAACCCTTTGACGTCCCTTATGCGCGTCCAGCAAAGGCTATCAGTGTGGCCTACGAACGCGTATGCGCGCCTGGGGTTTATTAAGCGTTAACACTTATATACAATTGCACAATACATAACACAATATAAAAGGTAAATTGCCTTAGCGAGCAACTGTTCACTAAGACAACTTTCACTTTAACAGCTTAGACAGCATTAACAGCTACTCGCTAAGACCGTTTAACTAATATACTTATACAGAGTGATTCTAACAGCTTGGTCGAGCTACAACTCTTTTCAAAGCGATGTTAGAAAAAAATGGTGCGGGAAAAGTTTGCGCTATTCGAAAAGCTCCATCGTCCCGTGCGCTGACTTTTTTCCCAAATGCGTTAGTGCATCTGCAATGTGCAGTTGCAGTGTTTTTTTTTTAAATAGAACTGCGTATTTTTTTTTTTAGGTAAACACGTGCCTTAAGCTATGCTGCAATTAGAATGTATAAGGAGAGTCATCGAAAAAACAGTAGTTCATGAGATATTGAGGTTTAATCGAACACTTATAACAGTTACTAGAATCCCTCTGTATGTATATTGCAGGTACGTAAGTGTGTCATTTCATATATAACCCGCCACGTGACGAAGAAACAAAAGACCCACCGCGTAGAATAATATCAGATCCATTTTCATCGGTCGGCGACTTTCACTGCCGCGCAATCGGCTGTCCAACTGCGCAACGGCGTAATCATTGCAATCAGTTTTAATCGTCGTCGATGCACTCGCACGCCTCCTTTTTATTCCGCCCTCAACGCCTTGCATTCTTATCGGGTATCATATATAGCAGCATTCAAGCCACGGATACTTGTTCGTCTGTCCACCAAACCCGCTAAATAAGGCGTTGAATTATACGAGCAGACAATTAAAAGGAAAACTACGAAACGTGCATACAAAAGACAGCAGAGTTTTATGCTTGAAAACAAAAAGGAATTGCACGATACCGTATGCTAATGAAGTGGACGAAGTATTGGCAATCATCCATTATATTTCACGATATATTCTCTTGGATATCGAAGCATTGAAGTGGTTTTCAGTTGAAACTAAATTTATGGAACATTGACATTCTTCTAGAATATCTTCAGGACTGATTAGAATATTGAGATATCGTTAGCGTGACATTCTGGTGTGCACTATTTTGTTTACCATGAGAAACACAATGTTCATAATGAATCGTCAATAGATAGGAAAAATAGATAAACAATTCGTATAATTGGAGGGAATGGCAAGCTTAGCAACGATTCCAGCCTATCATCGGTGTTATCAATTGCGTGCGAGGCATGTACAGCAAATTGTATTTAACAATGTGAACTAATGTACGATAAAATGGAGGATACAATGTCAGCTTTAGTAACACGATTTCTCAGTAACGAAGAAACGCAAGCTTCATCGCGTAAAAATTTGATCCAAGGACATTTTTTGCTTTGCTTCCTTCCAAGCTGATAACAAAAAACATGCTTTTCTTAATATAAACAAACCCGATCACCTGATTTCTGCATTATGTTACGTTATGATCATGTTTCAAGAGAGTATCATGGACATTACAAATAAGTTACGGTGCAACTTGTTTTTACAAGTATCATATCTGATTGTCAGTATTGTAATTAGCAGGAGGCAGATAATGACTTATGATGCTGATATTAAAATGTATATTTAATTTTAATTTAAATAAAAAATTTAAATAAAATATAAAAGTTTTTTATCGTAATAAAAGACAACTTCACGTGCTAATTTAAATTATTATATAAATTATTCACGATGATTGTAAAAAGTGTCTTTAATGTACAATGATGAATTAAGAATGAAACGAATCTGACAATTAATTAAGAATTAACAGGACTTGGACGCGTCAATTTTTGAATGTGCTGTCGAGCTTCTCTAGGCTCTAGAAATATTCGATGTTCGATGCATTTGGAAACGCAGAAACTGAACGATCGCAACTGACCGTGAATATTATTCGACCGTGAGTAACTTTCCTGCAGAACCAAAAATATCAATCGTGAGTAAAGCCAACGATTTATGGATGAGATATTCCTACGCCAAAACAGAAATGGCTTGCCCGTTGAAATGTCGATTCGTAGGTTTAACCAATCGTACATCTTCTTCAGCTTCAGAGGCTTCTAAACAAGATCTGTACATTAAACAGCGACGGACATTTTGCGTTTGTCAAAAATTAAAACGTAAATCCTTCGAATAGCGATCGCTGCGCATAATTGTAGGAGATTCAAAATAAATCTCAATATTTGTGTCATTTTATTTCGCTGCTCTAGTTTCACTTAGGCCACGATTAAAACGATTAAACACGATTAAAATAATGTTTTTAATTATTATAGTAACCGCGAAAATTCGAGTCTAAAATTATCGTATCGTCCGAATATACTTAATTGAAAAATATTGTTTATGGCAACCAACTTAAAGTTGTACACATTAGTGCTGTCAGAAAAAAACAATTAACAAACGGAGTCACGCCACTTTCAGAATAAACGGCTCATGTACATTGTTTATGACAACTAACTTGATCTTGTACACATTACTACACTCAGTGAAAAATAATTGATAAATGGACTTAGACTACTTTCGAACAAACCCTCGTCTTTTTTATTGTCTCGCAATTCCCCGAACCCTTTTGCTCAACCTTTTAATCAATATTTATCTTGCGTAACTTTTATCAACCCTACACGTACAACGTGCACATCGAATTATTATTTAAGGCACGGTGGAAACGCCAAGCAATAAATATAGATCACGCTTATTTTCACAGATTGGCAGCAGCACGGAAGATCGGAATGTCGCCACGAGGTGGGTTTCTCTTTGCGGAAGAAAAGTCGATCGTAAGAGCACTGGACGTGCATGCACCGCGGGTATTGGTTAACCGAGTGTTACCTCACTACGAGTCGCAAGTTGCTCCAGTTTGTTCTACACGGATCGCCACGTACGTTCCAGTTCGTCTATTACCTGGACCTGACAGAGACGAGAAAACGTGGTTGCTCTTGTTCGTTTAAACAATTCAACTGACTGTTTTTCATTGTTTAGCATCCACGATGTAAAGTGGGTATTCAAATGTAGATAGATGGTGCGTATATTGTATTTTTTGGATATAGGATTACAAATATGTATATAAGATACAGGGTACGTTGCACGAGTATTAATTTAATTTAAAATACTCTCGTACGATGATAGACATATGTGATGAGCGAGTGCAATTTTGATAAACGCATCCAAATTTATATACGATATTACAAAAGTTAAGTTATACAGATTGAACAATAATGCAGATGTAAAAGAGGAATTTTTCTATACACGATGCGCTTCCTAATAATTATTAGTAATCTATAATCAAGACATTCAAAAGTACGGAATCCTATTTCGTATATTACGTTAAATTTATTTATCATTAAATTCATTGATCCACGTACATTACTCTAAATATTTTTCACGAAAAAAGAATTCCTTGCTGCTCGCAAGAACCAATTATTTCAAGATATATATAGCAATAAATAATTAAGAATAATCGTATCTAAAAAAATTCAATATATAATTCGTCGAAATACGGTCGAAAGCTGATGTCAAAAAAGGATTCTTCCAGGCATGATACATTTCTTAACGATAACTCGCAATCGATCCTCGAGGCATGCCTCTTGGGCTCGAGAAATACGATGACCATGGGCAAAACCATCGTCCGGCCGCTGAGCCAGGCGAGCCTCCTTGCATACCTGATTAGATGGCGTCTGTAAAACCCGATGGAACCTGTTTGAAACCCTGCAGACGCGTCCAGGAGAGGGACTCATTCATTCAGGTGTGCCCGACTATAAATAGAATTCCAGGAAGGCAATCAAAGAAATCGATCGTTCCTAAGCCTGGGATGGGTGCATCGGCATGCGAAAATGACGTCGCAACGAGCGGCCGGTAAAACGAAATATTCGCGAACTGCGATGGGTTCGAGAGGCTTTAAATCACTTCGAAAGTGCAGCCTATTCTTTGCTTCAATCTCGAGGTTTTTAGATCGCGAATATCCTCCTAACATCAGAATTATCGAATCAGTCAAAATGACTGGTTACTGGTTTCCTTAAACCTTTGACTGCTATGAACGTATATATGCGTTCGGAAAAAACCATGGGTGTGGCCTATGGGCGTATATATGCGTCCGGCGCAAGCCATCGGTGTAGACTATGGACTACTTTTATCGTATATGTCCAACACCCGCAGAAAGTACACACCTCGTTGCCTAGCAACGAGAGAAAATGGAATCTTGTTTATTTGGTCATATACTTGTTTTGAGATTTATCATACGCAATTTAACTATTAACTTTCGCATTATTCTTCTTTCTTAAAAGTTTTTGTTTATATGATATATAGAATATTTATGCTACTCGTTATTTGTTCAATTCTTCAATTTTCAATATCCAAATACATAGATTGTAATTGTCAAATCATGGTGTTTTGAAACTTTATCATTGGTGAATAAACGATATATATATCGAAAATAAAACATGTTTGGATTCGTTTTGGAGTGGGCAAAGTAATAGTATTATAAGATTCATAACGATAAGATTCATATTGCGCGAAAATGTATTCAGTTCTCAGGGATCGTTACTGCAAGACACACGATGTTCGCGCGAAGCGCTTCAACTCAGAGCAGTTAGCAGTCAAAGGGTTAAAAAATCGTAGTGCTTTATAACAATGCATTTTTTGCGATTTTCCAGGATTTTCATGCCATATTTAAACCATCATATTGATTTACTGCAATTTCCTTTTACTTTTCCTTTTTTTTAAGATGTATGTGGTGTTCTAAATATGCCCAGAATGTGGCCGGTAGTTCTAGTGTTAATAACCATGTTGTATAACGAATATCTTTTTATGATGTTAAACTTTTAGGAGTATCGAGTTCAAGTAATAAAATAAATATTGAATTCTTTAGTATTTTAAATGTACGTGATTGTTGGAACGTAACTGTATAATCAAAATAAATTTGCAAGCAACGATTCGCGAACCTAATACAGAGTTTTTGCTCTTCGAAGGTTTTTCAGATTTATAGAGTATTACTAGATGTTCGTGGTTTTGTTTTTTATAGACTTGGTGCCACTCGGTACGACAGAGAAACTCTTTATTTCATGCCCACGTAAATCAATATAGTTAATTTATGCTACTCTTCGGTTCCTTTTAGTTTCAGGTTGCCGTGGTAAAACAGTCACGGTTCTCAAACACACTACGAATAACACGTACAGTAAAAAATGTTGTGCAAAAAATGTATTTATATTTACTACACGTTATACCTAATAATAAATTAAAAAATGCATTATAAAAAAATAAGCAACACGGTTCAAGAAACTTAAAAAACACGTGCCTTTAATGAGTTTGGGAGTTCTAGAACAATGGTAAGACCAATTTTTATTTTGGCTTGAATAATACTTAAAACTCATAATACGTGATGCAGACAGTCCCAATATCAAACAATTCCTTTTTCTATGGATAAAGAAACCAAAGCGACGCGCTTAAGGGACAAGCGGATAATAACAAGCTGATGTTAAATTTGTGGTCTTCAGAGCAGGTAATCTTAAGAGGGATAGCATTAAAAGAAAAAAAACACCAATTTTCTACTTTACAATAAACCGACGTTTTAGCTCGTCCGTGAGGCTTTTACAAAATATATTTAAATATCTATTAGGTATGCAACTTCGCTTTCACCATTTTTTTTTTTATTGTAAAAAAACTCATTATACCTTTATGATTCAAAGTATTGTCTATTGTTGGCCTCTACTTGACTTTGACACGTATATAGATATTGTATATATATAATCTCTCTTGGGATTACCTGCTCTGAAGACCACAAATTCAATATCGACGTATTAATAATAGAGCAAGATGTTACTAGAAGTATACAATGCATGATGCATTGTAACAAGAAGAAGGGCGATTTGGAGTGGCGTTTTTTCGTTATCTCACTCCCTATAGAATATTAATGGCAATCTTCTCGAGTTGTCATTTGGTGAGGAAAGGTTTATTAGTGTATTGTACACGTACAGTAGCTGTGATCAACGGTGTCGCGATGCGGTCGGTATTTGTGTTGTTGAATGCTTGTGACTCTGCAGGGAGAATGTTTAAAAATTCTCAGTGCAAAGCGAGGTTTGCTGCAGGCAGAGTTTTTGAGCGATCGAATTTCTTGAAAAGTTGCATGAATATTGGAAAATATGATATACATATTTAAGGAGAGGGTTAGAAATTATTACGTATTATTTAAATCAAGTGATTTCTTCATCATTAATATTAGCTGCATTCGTGTAATATAATCGACGAAATATTGAAACATATCAAGATTGTCTTACGCAAATAGCGATTAATTATATGTTATATTATTATCACATATTATTATATATTATATATCTCAATTATTATATATAATAAGAGCCACAAATATGGATAAGAGCAAATTGAATATTCTACTCTTATCCAGTCGCACATTCAACCAGCCGTTTCCCAGGCAAACTGCTCGCCAGACAGATCGATACCTTTCGCGAAATCGATTTCAGCATTCACACGCTCCATATACATTTATCCGCCGACATTTATAGCAGGTGAATTTTACACCGCGCACGTGGGGCGTACAACACCGAATTTAACCTACTCATGCAGACTTTATCTAATGCAAGGGTTGGCAAAACGCGGCTCTTTAGCTACTTTAGTTCAAAACTTTAGTTTAAAGTCTAGACCGTTCGTGAATGTGGTCTTATTGAGAACTCACTTTTGATTTCTCCATCTGGTTGTAGTGAAGCTAAATTTTAATCGACATAACGACATTGCGTATGAAATGTTCAATATTTTTTGTCCAACTAGTAGTGGTTTGGTTTTGGTAATATTTTTTGTCACCTAGTAGCGGTTTTATTTAGTGACCCAAAATTAATGAAAGGTTTATTAGACTTTTAAGAACACTTGAAAATTAGAAATAATATGATAGAAAGTGGGAAATTAAGCCGTATAAAAAAAGGCGTGGAAAAAATGGTAGAGCAGTTGTCGGACAAACGAAAGGTCCCGGGTTCGAGTCCCAGCCCAGTTATTCCAATCCCAGTTTTCCACGCCTTTTTCCTGATACGGTTTAACTCCCCACCTTCTATCATATTATTTCTAATTTTCAAGTATTCCTAAAAGTTGGATAAACCTTTAATTTATTCAGTTTAATAAACCTTTAAAAATTTAGCTCCACTACAACCAGATAGAGGAATAAAAAATTGTTAAATGTGACTGCTCGATAAGACGATATTCGCGAATTGTCTAAATACGTCACGAGCAAAGATGTTAGGAGCTCTTAATGTATACTTTAGTTTAAAGTCTTAAAATTTTTAGTATCAAAGACCTTAACTTTCAAGGCCATTTTTCCAGCTATAAATTTTATTTTTAATTTCCGTTCCGCGAACTTACTGAACGACCTTGCGGCTTGTTATTTTGCGCGAATACCTGAAAAACGAATAGATGAAAGAGGGATGTTGGTTGCTCGAACAAGTCAACCTGGCCATCTGCGCTGAATCGTTTTCTGGAAGATGCAGAATTAGAATTCGCCACTGGCCGGTGAGAAAAGGCCTGGGCGGTCGTGAAAGACGCGTAAACGGCTCCTCGAAGCGGCACGAACCGACAGTAAGATTTGCCTTTCGAACCACCGAGGAAATCTCGACGATAAATTTCAGTCTCTGCTTATTGCGCTTGGCCGAACAATCGCACACGCTGGCTGAAAGATCGGCTTCTACGTGTACGTATATACGATCGAAGCATCATTGGCGGATAGAAAAGCGGATCTTACCCTCAGTTCGTGAGTTTATATACAGGTTTTTCACATTAAATTCACCCTTTTGAAACTGGAATTCACCTTTTTGCAAATAAAATTCAACCTTTTACAAATTTGCATACAAAACAACAAATTTCCATGCAAAGTAATGTACCGCTTTGAGTATAAAATTACTGGCATAATCGGATCGCCAGCGGAGTTACAAATTTTTTAAATTAAATTCAACTTTTTGCAAATGGAATCGAACCTTTTCCAATTCAAATTCATCCTTTTGCAAATCAAGTACTTTTACATATATATATTATTTTACACACATACACACATATACGCGCGCGCGCTCACCGAAAAATTGCTATCCCAAAATTGGCTATTATTGGTTAAGAAATTAATAACGCAATTTTAATTCCAACCAATGTACATTCGCTTATATATATAAATGTACGTAATGGAGAAAAAAAATAAATATAATAATAACAAATATGAGTGATTCAAGTAAAAGTAGTAATAAATAGTGAGGCAGAAGAATATCCTGTTCAAAAATAATACTCGTAGAAACGAAGTATTACTGTCAACATGGGCCTAAATGTTTTTGTATTACTTCTCTTGTCGTAGAAGTCAGTAAATAATATTTATTTGGTCCAGGAATAAATCAGTATTTCCATTAATAAAATGGTAAAAATAATGAAATTTTACTACCAACAATATTACTTTTAACGATCGAGAAAGGAATGGAAATTAAACCGAATGATAAAGCGAGTGCGTCGTGAAATTACGAAAATGAGAATGCCACGGTCGCATCTACTTGCAAAATGCAGAGTGCATCCACTCAGTTCAGGTTCGCCATGTGCGCAACGCGTACGTCATGAATGCTTTTAAACAGTCCTTTTATCCAAGCGTTCACGATTCCCGTTTGTCAAATAAAAGGAAAAAAAAATCTCGAGCTCTCGAACTATTGTTAAGAAAACAAACAACTTCGCTAATGTTCTGCACACCATCAACTAAGAAGTTTCGATTCTTTTGTGTATACTTTTGTGTATATTCACTGTTTTCTCTTTATCTCGACACAGTTTATCCAAACTTAGTAGTGTTCCTCGCAACAGATTAAGTTTTGTACTCAACACGAGGTATTTTAATTATAATCATAATTCAGTCGTAATTTATGGTGACTTCAGACTAGCTTTGCCTTTAACTGCTACATCTTAAATAAGTTATTATTTCTCGTAAATTTTATATATTATCGTAAATCGGCAGACCACTCTTTCAGTCGTCAAGTAATGTTAGTGTCCAACTTTTTCCTTTTCCGTTAAAAGCACGAAATTGTACGGTAAGAGCGATTCAAATGTCTTAATAGTATTGAAATCGAAAACAAATATCGATTACAAAGGACTAGCAAATCAATGTATTTAAGGAATACTTTTAATTTAAGTATCATGCTAAACGTTTTATACAAATAAATTATAGCTATCTATATTTTAAATAGTAAACGCGATATCTACTCTTCTTTTTTATCAACAAATTCCTAACAGTTCCCCTCTACCCTTCTTACAATACCTAGATATGTTGATCCTTTCCAGCTCAATGATACCATTCGGCATAATCAAGTACCTCCGAATCGAGTAATAGATAATCAATAATCAAGTAACACGAATCAAGTACCTCCAAGTTCTTTTTCTTCCAAATTTTATTTTCTTACTGGAAAAAAATAATTCAGGCTGGAAAGAGTTAAAGACCCGGTGCACTGAGTTCCATGAAATTAACTTCCCTGCGACGCGAAAAATTGTACGTTGCCGAGAAAAAAACCGCGTTTCTTATTTAGAAAATTTTCGAGAGGAAATTGCGCGGTAAAAGACGGCAGGCACTCGACTATTGTGTGTTGGGTTTCTATATCCCCCTGGAATAAAGCGAGCAATGCCAGGCGAGGGTTGAGAGGAGAAGGGCAAAAAGTGCAGAACCACAGGCGTAGGACGTCGAGTACGTCGAACCAACCGGATCGTTCAAGAACAACCGCATTCCAAAGGACTTCCGTGAGATGCTCGATCTGACGGCCCTTAACCCATTCGCTGCCAATGTTGTTCGGAACAGTCTGCACAGCTATGCTCGTATCTTAAAGGTATTGTAATGAAAAGCATTTGATGTTGCAAGAGGAAGCGACTTTAATCGTCGTTCTCAAGCATCCTCTTAAATATCGCTGTGATGCTTCGACGCCTATTCCATCTGCATCGAAATCAACCAAGCGACATGGACCAAAGATTTTGTAACCAGATTTTTCTTTCTCTTTAGTCCCCTCGTATCTGACATTCACTGTTAACCCTTAGCGATTTTTATTTGTTTTTCTATAAATTTAGCTTTTCAGAGTTATTTTTCCCTAAGGGGTTTAAGGCGGATATATGGATATTTAAAAATACGGAATATGTTGGAGGTGAGCTGTAGTGTTTAATAGTACTTAAACTATATAAAAACAGAAAGATTTAATTTTTGTCATTTTCCAACGTATGGTATTTCTCAAAGCAATGATCGATGTGGAGTCCTGGCTTCCGAGTACTAGTATCATAGTACGTGCGTGTTTCGCGTCCTTTGCCTGGGGTTTTCCTGTCGGAACATACTGCACGGTCTTTTTTGGTTCCTCAACGAATTATATGAATTTGATTATTTAACCTATTGTCTACGGAAGACGTTGATGGTTGCGCTCCAGATGTTGTTCCGTGCCGGAAAGTTTCTACCAACTCATCAACTAATCAACTAACCAACTCATCAAGCTTGTTGTTTCCTCTTATTGTTTCGTACTTTCTGTAGGAATTGATCACGCAAATACCCCAAAAGAATAATTTCCCCCACCATTTTAGTGATTTTTGCAGAAAACATGCCGCCACAGCAGCGACACCGACTTCTACGACAATTTTGAAATGCTCCTACTGTGGTAGCACCGACCGCAAAGGGTGAAAATGCTAGTTTTGCGGGGTTGTGCTCCAAGTATAAGGTTTTTCCGTATTGTAATCAGTTTTTACCCGAGCAAGTATTGGTTCACCAGATGTTTTAGTAAGCTCATATTAACTAATCAACTAACCAACTGATCAAGCTTGTTGTTTCCTCTTGTGGTTTCGTGCATTATGTACGAATTGATCGCGCACAACTGCGTACCCCGAAAGAATCATTTCCTCCAGCATTTTACTGATTTTTGCAGAAAACACATGGCGCCACAGCAGCGACACCGACTTCTACGAAATGTTTCGAAATGCTCCTACTGTGGTGGCACCAACCGCAAAGGGTTAACCCTTTTCGCGCTGAAAGTGCGCACATAGCACGCGATCAGTCCTCTTTTGTATGAAGATTTACCTAAACGTTAAATAAGAACTGTGCTTAATAACACAATGTTTCATATAAGGAGTGTTGTTTATAACTTCAATATTAAAAGATATTTATATAAAGTTCTATAAATTATATAAATAACACTTGCACAAGACTATGTACAATATTATATACAGAACAATACATATGGCATGGATGTCGGATATATCCAACGTTCATACCGAAAGGGTTAATTCTCGCTCTGAAGCATCCTCCTAAATGTCGCTGTGATGCTTCTACGCTTATTCTATCTACATCGAAACCAGTTTTTTTTTTAGTTTTTCTCGCCACTGTTCGTTACTATTAACGTCACCGATGTTAAGCTACACTCTTAATAGGAGAGGGTGGTACATGTCATTTAAAATTGATATGTACATATTTTATTGAACTTTTTCTCTCAAGGTCACAGTAGTTTATGACCCTCTCCTTAATACAATCCACCTCTACGAATATTCCTTGCCTTATCGCCTACGCATACATTCCTACTTTACATTGTACATTATTATAACTAACAGTTTTCTGTTATGTCTGCCTTTATTTGCGAAGGCAGAGATTCTTGCAGCATTGCTTTTTTGATTGACCTAACAGTTCTTGCGCGAAAGCGTGATGTGTTTTCCCAATTTCTCGAATCGACAATGATGCTTCTTCAAGGTCTTTCAATAAATCTAGTCGATGCTGCATGTTCAAAATTCTACAGTTTTTCCTATGTGGCATTCTATATCGATATATACATTATACACTGAAACTGTTAACACTGAAAGATGAGAAAGTTTCATTTCTCACTCTCAATTCCGTTTCAATAAAAATCGCCTCCTGATCTATTCAAAATCATCCTTTTCCAACACTTACAATTTATACCCCCACGGTTATAACCAATCGACAATTTAAAACAATTTCGTTCCAAAGAAAATCGCAAGGCATTCTCTCGCGTCTCTCAATCCTAATAATATCTAATAACTATTCATTTCCCATTATAATGCACACTGTTAAAAATGTACATATTTCCTAATAATATATTCTATAATTCCCGTTACAAATGTACACTGCTAAAATTGAATACCTCCATCCGACCTACCATTAAACGTAAGCGCAAAGCAAAACCCTAGCCAACCATCCTTGCCGCTATATCACCAAAGAGATACAAAGAAAACACCGAGAAATATTAAGATCCGCAGGAATTTAAAAAGCAGCAAATACTCATATATTCGGCTATTCTCAAATTTACTCAGGACAGGAGATTTCAATTTTAGCCGACCTTACTGATCCTTGGTGCAGAGTAAAAGTAAAGCAAAGGGCTTTGAAAAATCTCTCTTTGCCTGGGAAAGACGTCATCGGCCAATTATTTGGGGCAGTCCACCGAGTCCATTCGAAATGATGAAGTACTTGTCAGTTGTATCGGTCAGATCGCACGAGAATCCTTTGTGCGTATTGATCGGCCCCAACGATGTGGCGAATACCCATTTAGGACGAGCCCTTCCTTTGTCGTCTGTGCAAACGTGGGATTAATTACGATGCATCCTAACGAGGAGTTCCAGATCCAAAAGAAGACACAGAGGGTGGGGTCGATGCCGGAGTTATCCGCTGCTCCTCCTCTTTTTTTTCTTTTTTCTTTTCTTTCCTCTCTTTCCCTTCTCTTAACGAAGAAGAAGTTTGTTAAGCGTACACGGAAAACCTCGTTCCGTGTGATTATAGGGCGCAATGTTAACCGCGGACTCTCGTTCCGACCATTTCACAGTCCAGGTTTGAGCCAGCTTTCAAAAAAAAGAAAAAAAAAAGAGGAGAAAAAAGAACACGCGCTTTTTCCCTCTGTACCGTAACTATATAAGCGACATGAGATATTTTTATGAAAGCATTTTCATCTCGCGCAAATTTATTCACGCGAGAACCAAGCGGCCCCTCGTGAAAAGAAATTGTTTAACGAGCGCGGTATTTGCATACGGGATGGATGGTCATTTGCTATTAGGAGAAACGTTTTATTTATAATGTCGGCGGAAGTGTGAAAATGGCAGGGCGTAGGAATGAGTGAATATTTTAAGGGGTATAAGCTGGATCAGTTTTGGGCGAGGCGTGGCTTTGAGGCGTCCGAGTGGACGATGGTTGCGCGAATTGCGACCGGAAGAGAATAGAGAGTCACGGAGAGTCATGGAGCACAGAGCGCTTGGTATTGAGTTAGAGTCATGGAGCACAGAGTCAGAGTCAGAGTCAGAGTCAGAGTAGAGAGTTAGAGGACAGAGTCAGAGTCAGAGTCAGAGTAGAGAGTTAGAGGACAGAGTCATAATCAGAGTCAGAGTAGAGAGTTAGAGTACAGAGCAGGAGTTATAACGAATAATGACTACGTGTCACGTATTATTTTAATAATATCACTATTTTTAATAATACTATTTTAATAATAAAACATACTTTTTATGAATAAACAGGATTATGATTAATTGCGATAAGTATTCGTGTAATTTTTCTTATAAATCTGTGCTTAAAGTCACAAAACCGATTACTCAGAGTTGATGCATTGGCTACATTTTTTGATCGTCAATAATAATAACGTGATATTTAAACAACCACGGGCCCCTTGCATAAAACTTGCAGTTCCTTTATTACAATTTCTTTGTTTAAAATTTATATAGGATATTTAAAGAAAAAATTTGTAACACAGGTACCGTAAAATTTATGAAACGAACGCGTGGCACGCCTCTATCATTTTGTTACGTGACTCTCTAGAGAAGAACCTCCATAAGAATCATCTTTTCATACGTCACGAGTTTACAAATTTGACATTATAGTGGAGAAAAAAAGCAATCCGGTACATGGAGCGTGTCTAATTCTATCTATCATATATTGTTAGTTCATAGTTTTTCTATAACAGATTTCTCGTAAATCTGTCTCCCAAAAAAAAACTATATTCTTCCGCAGCTGACACTTGGCTCTTTTCACTGATGAGTTTACCGATCAGTGATATAGAGTAAGAATAAATCATCTATATTATAGCAATAATAATAAAGTACGTTCACTTATCAACGCAAGTCGCTGGTGAAGAAATACTCGAACCCAACCATCCATCTTATAATCCGAATTTTAAATACAAACAATCCCACAATGCTCTGCAATGTCTTTTTATGCTATTGCATCATACGCGGTAGGGTGCATAAGTATTTAGTGTATACGTAATACGTATACATACCCAAAATCCTGATATTAACGCAGCAGACCGCGAAACGGTTACCAAATAATTAACCTCGCGTCAGGAAGGAAAAAAATCCAATGATTAATGTACTCAGCCGATTTACAAGAGGTGGCTGGTCAAAAATATTACGTGTCCGCATAGACGCACTGACATAAATACGTATTCGCATTGTAACCTCAGAGCAACGTTTTCAAGTCGAGTTACCGTGGCAACACTGTCACCTTAGAAAGGGTAAAGTCCAGAAATGAATATTTGAATACGATATAGACACATATAGAACGAATACCGCAAGTCGGTACGAGGTCTATACATATTTCAATTTGGGCCATTAGTGTGACACACCACATACTGCTACTCGAAAAGTCTCAGTTATCAACCAGCGAAATCAGGAGATCAAGTATCTGTCAATAACGTGTAAAGAGCGATGGCTCAGAAATACGGGGCGAATAGACATGGTCAGATCCCAGGAATCGGCTTGTCGACGCCAGGCTGAAGCAACAAAAGCGAGAAACTATTTTCGGTGAGCACACAGTGACACACTTCTGCATCGAAAAACTGGAGCGCGCAGTCCTATTCGCGCTTCTCGAACTCGTCAAGTTTGCTCAGTGGACGATAATATATATATATAAAAAAAAAAAAACAATGTAAAAAAAGCAGAAAAAGTACAACAGAATAATCCAAAAAGCGAAGCGAGGATGTTTGAATGTGTTGGTAGTTAAATCACCGCGACTCACGCTGATTTCAACGCAACGTTTGGTTTACGTGCACTTTGTCAAGAGTCAGCCATTGCTTCGTTCCAGATTATCGTAAATCAAAAGCCAATCTTACAGTGGTTAAGGTGATTCACCGCTTCTGTTCAACTACGTCTTTCCCGCTAATCACCGCGGTACATTATTACGCAGAAAGGAGCGAGGATTTGGAAATGATCGTAATAAGTGGCTGACTTTCCTCGTCTCATTACGGCTGGTAGATCCCACCGCGGGTATTCTAAAAATAAAGACTAGGACAAACAGGGAAAAGAAAAGATCGCGGGATTCGTCCCGGATTTGACTGTCGACTCGACGGTAGGACTAAAGATATCCTGTCTTAGGTACGTGGACATTCGCTTATACTTAAATATTATATACATAGGGAATCAGGGAAGCAGATTTTTCAGATTAAATTCACCCTTTTGCAAATCAAGTACTTTTACATGTATATTATATTTGTGAAACATCACATAGTGTTAATTACATAGTAAAAAATAAAAAATTGTATTTTAATTCGTACAATTACGTAATTACATATGGAGATGAAGGTATGTACGAAAACTATGTGCAGATAATTTAGTAATTCCATGATAATAATTATTAATAGAGAACTGTTTATAGACTAGGTTATATGTACTATATACATATACATATATACATATAATCTGGTCTATCAACGGTTCTCCTTGAATTATTATTATTATTCAAATAGTGAATTATCCGCGCACAGTTTTCATACATACCTTCTTCTCCATATATAATTATGTATTTGAATAAATTACAATACAATTTTTAATTTCTTATTATGTAATTAATATTATTTCATGTTTTTCGAATATAATATACATGTAAAAGTATTTGATTGGAAAAAGGCTCAATTTAATTTGAAAATCCGTATGTAATTCTGTTTTTTATACTTCGATGCACGTCAATAAAAAAGTCACTCCTTTCGTCACCAAAGCGGATTAAAGTATGGCGAACGCGTTAAAATCCAAAAGAAATGTAGGTCATAAAGGGTTAATCGCCATCAGCAATGACACTCGTCATCTCCAAAAAAAAAAAAACCTTCTCAACTATGGTCTCAACATCGTACGCGTAAAAAAGCGAATGCGTCTCATGAATTTTAATTTTTCTCGGCAAAGTTCGGTACGTTTCTTGTCCCGGATAGACCGAATCTCCCCAGGGATAGAAATTGAGGTAGAAATAAAGCAATCCCTCTTTCCGTGAATATTTATGAGGAACAATGAGGTAATCCAAAATAATTTTATTCTAAGGCGGGCATCTAGAAAGCTTGAAATACAATTTCATCGAATCAGAAAGTAATATATAAGGATTTATACGGAGTTAAGCGGAAAACCTTTTAATATCCTGATACCGATATATTGGCTTTCTTCTAAACCCGCCAGAAATACCATAAGCCTGTATATTGACTCTGCGGAAAGATTAACATTGATCATAAGAAAGAGTAATAGATACGTTCAAATTAAAGTTTATTACTGGAGGAAGTGTACAGGTTTTTTTTTGGTCAATTCTACGTTACTATTTGCATTTCTTAAAGTTCTGATCGCTCTACCTAAATATCGTGTGATTTGATCGTACGTATTATTACTCACTTCATTATTATTCATTAAATGTATAATTCTTCATTGAATTCTAATAAGACTTTATTATTATTCATTAAATATGTAACAAATTATTGCACAGTTTGTTTCTTTATATTTTCTCGTATACGTATCAACGACATATTTAACGGTACGTAAATGATTAATTAAACGTAAAATATAATAATGAAAATAAAGTACAATTAATTAAAATATAATATCCATGGATGATAAACCATTTTCGAAATTATGAACCATTTCATAATTCCTCGAAAGATCTAACTCGATTGCTCAGATATTTCGGTTGGTCGCCACGTACTTAAGCCAGGTAATAATCTTTCGCGCTCGGTTAAACTTTTCAAAATACACCCCGCCAATTGGAGTCAATCTCGTGGAACTTTATAGCTTTATGACAATGCGGGTGCCTGTACAATTTTTCGACAGCCACCGTGACTATAATCCCAATAATATAATTACGTAAAAGACGAAAGAGGAGTCGTGCAATCATGAGATCTTCCGAGGTTTCACGTTACACCGTTACACTACCGTCTAAAAATCTTCGAATACCTGATCCGGATTTTCTGATTGATTTATTATTTAATTTTACCTTTGTGGTACTGTCGTTGGACATTTGTATTTGTTGGATATTTGAAAGAAGCTATTGTGTTGTTAAAATTGTTTATTGCTTTAATAAGTTACATATCTGAATTTACGAATCTTTGCGGACGTAGGTAACAGATCGTTTAATAAGTCATTGAATAACTTTGACATCATTTTAATATTTCATGTTTCATAAGAAACTCAACCAAAATTTCAATACTTTTTTTGCAATATTTCAAATGTTTTGGGTTTCAAAAAACTGTGAGCACAGTGGGTACCGCATGCAGCAAAAATACATTCAAATACTACTTTGTCAGTAACATTTGTTGTGTTTTTTAACTTTTCAAGTCTTCTTAGTTTAAAGCCTTTAACTTTTAAAATCATTTTTACAACAATACATTTGTTTTTCAATATCCGATTTTAATTTCTTAGCTTAACGTCTTCAGTTTGAAACTTTAGTGTAAAGTCTTAAACTTTAGTCAACTAAAAACCTTTAGTTTAAAGTCTTCAACTTTTAAAGTTATTTTTATGACTATAAATTCGTCTTTCGATCTTCGTTTCGCGAACTTATCGAACGATCTAATATGTACGTACTACCACAAGCCAACAGAGTGAAAGAACTGATGTATAGAAATAATCCTGTCTATCCCACCGAACCTCTTATTCGAGTCTTGCAATTCTGGTAAATGAGTTTGAACTCAAAGGACAGAAACGATCGAAGAAGTAAAACTACACGCCAACCTTTTCTACGTCTCGAGTATATACGTCTTCTGCACATCCCCTAGTCGGCTATTCGAGTTTCACGCTCCCAGTAAATAAGTTTCTGCTCGTTAACAATTAACGTGTTTCGTGTCAAATTCGAAAGATTAGATAAATAAATATAATTCATACAGATTGTTTATTAGCATGCTACATTAATATTTGAAAAATTTGAAATCAGGTCACCGATTAGATAAACAAGAAAAACTGTTTTTAACACTGCCCTTATGACGGCTTTACGATTACTTACTGGCAATACAATTGTTTCCTTTTACGAAAACTGAAGCTTTTAATCAGAAACCAAGTACCAAAAATGTGGATCCTGAGCTTTTTAATGATTAAATAAATCTTGTAAGGTGCCGAATATTCCAGAAAGATATTCGATACATAAATCCAAGATGTGGTGGTTATCGAAAGATTATTGGAACTATATTATGGATTTGGCAACTTTACAGCAGTAGGATTATTCTCACAAAATTCGATTGAATTGATATAATAATTCACTTATTCTGTATTTATTGCATTCTAATTTTCTAAATTATAATGTATAAAAAAATAAGGAGTTGTTGCATATCGCAATATAGAAATGAAAAGTTGATAAAAAGTGTGTAAAGACGGGGATACACAGACGATACGCTGAACAAGAATAAAGTTGCGAAAGGTACTAAAAACTAACATAGCTGGAATTATACGACTAGTTAAAATATATTCTTTGCTCATAATACAATAATCCACGATCACTAGAAACGCCGTTGAATTTCACGAGCGTAACTCTTATAAGTTATTAAAATAAATTAGCGAGCCTTTAAAACCAATTATCGATAGGATACTTAATTGACTAGAAAGTCAGATATAAACAAATGTAGACTTAAACGCACAATCGAGCATCGAGAAACGCGGATGCGCAGTTCATCGAAGCTCGATGAGGCACTTCGAACTTTTGGCGCGCCTTCTCAGAATTCTACGACGTATTTCGAGGCCCGCGCGTTACGCGACATTAACCGATTATCGATGCTTGTTAACTTAATTTCTGGAATTACCTCCGACGCCACGGGCCTTCACTCGTGTCGGAATTGTTTGCAATCGTCGGGCCGAGAACTTATCTCGAGCTTAAACCGCTATACACACACGACGGCCGTAACGATTACAGCCAAGTACAGACGACTTCTTCCTGGAAGTTCATTGCCGGGACGTTAATTAATACGCTAAATGGCTCCGCGGATCGTACGGAACTTTCGGCAGGCGCCGTTATCTCGCGATCGAGTTTACGGAAAATCTCAATTGCAATAAATTGCAGCCAATGGATATCGTGAAAAGGCGAGTAACCTAAGTGCCGTGTACTAACATATAGAAAAACGAATGATAGGATGAGCAGAATCTTCGTATAAGGTATTCAGTATGAGCAATTACTAGATTAATTATTAAAGTATTAAATATAAAAGTATAATTGTGAGACATTCGAGTATAATTCGGAGTATCGAGGATAAATTGAAAAAATTCGGCTACAACGCGAAGCCTATTAAAACGCAGTTGTCGCGTGGAATTGAAAGAGAAAGAGAGAGAGTGAATCTATGGAAGCGAGAAAGAAATAAAACATAAGAGCGTGTGTTCTGAGGACGACACTAGACAGACAATGTAAACGATAATGTAAAAACGACAAAGACGATGTAAAGAAGAGAGTTTGCGCGGGGACGTAATGACGAAAGGTGTGTAAAATAACGAATTTTCTAAACAAAGACGAATTGTTGGGACGTGTATTTTGTGGACGCTTGAATTATTGAAACGCATTTTCCCAAACATTAATTGTTTTCCTTATCGTTATGTATTCGTTATTTTAATAAGCCTCTTTACTGTTTTTTTTCCATATAATTTTATAACTTTATTATTATTAATATTATTTCCTATAATCGTGGCTGTATAATGCGTTTAACGAATTGGAACAAGAATAAATTGAGCGCCCTTTTGGATCACGTAGTCGCATACCTTAAATGCCTCATAATGTTTATAACAGTAGATATATCAAGGATAAAATCCAAATAATATTTTCATTTGAAAAATAAGCATCGTGATAAAAGACTTACTGAAACTGTGATTAAATTAATGATATATTTATATAATTCGGGCACGGACGTGCGAGTTTCTGTTTCTAACAATAAATTCTGTTAAATCAGGAAAGCAGTAGGAAAAGTAAGGGAATACCGAGGAAATTACTATGAGAAGGGTATTCAAATATTTGGCAAAAACGTTGCGATAAATCATCTTAAAGAGTACCAACGCCCTGAGACGATCGTCATGACAGACGATATCTGCTTTATTGCGTTTTAATGCGAAGTGTCGAAATATATCCGTGCAAACGTTTGCTCATAAAGATAAAAACATTAAGTTTCTTAACTGCGTAGTCTTTATTTTACTTAACTACCGTATATTCACGTAACTGGAAATTATATTTACAAGCATCTCGGATTATCTATTACGAACGTATCAATTAACCATCCACGATCCGAATTTCTTCTGGATATCAACATTCTGGTAATATTAAAACCCCAATTTCCATGTAATTATCCATCGTAAAGAGACACAAAAACTGCATATAATTAAAATCAATTTACTCAGCAATTAATGTCATTCAGTACTCTTTCATTTAATAATGGTTCGTGAATTCCGGGAAGAAACCAAAACCTTTTTCGATCTTATGTTGAAAAAAAACGAGAAATAAATTCACGCCAATCATATAGTACTTCTCAAATTTTCAACAATCCATAGATTTGAAGAAAAACAATGGCTTATTCGAGGTAAAAATCAGGTGAACAAATAAACTCGAAGCACATCGTGAATTATGGAAGCTTAAATCTCTACAATTCACACTTTATTCTCGTGCTCTGTCCTAATTCAGATATCGTCTCTTTCCACATTCGAAAATTGTAAATTAAAAGCTCTCTTGTAGGTTGCAAAGCGATCCATTGCTTGTACGCAAGTTCTTTCTGCTCTTTAACCCATTATACGCCAAAGCCAAGTGCAAACCTAAGAAATGCATTAATCAATTAATTTCCTACAGTAAACCAATTAGAGAAAAAACATTTTCATTGAGTTTGTAGCTTTTATAACAGTCAATACAACATTTAGGTGCGACAATCAAAACTAAAATTTCCGCTGTTTAGGTAGAAATAAATATGAAACGAGCTTCCCAAAAAAGATACAATGGTAAATAATAGGTTAAGGTCACAATATAAAGCAAAGAAGGAAAGTATAGTTGTGGTATCAAAATCTAAAGGAAACGTCGATTGCAAAAGATTAACATGTTAACACCCGCATCTCCAATGCGGAAGCTGTCGTTCACCAACGGGATTCTTCGCTAAGTTCGACGCAGTATTCCTCTAAAATTATCTGTACATCGTTCCACTCTCTATAACTCATGGCAGCTTCCGGGTAACAGTGTCGGGCGTTAAAACTCTAAACCTGGGACAACGGTATTATGCGAAAGACGTTAAATATAGCGTGGACTTTCCGGGATACTGGTAAGACAAAACAAACTTGAAACACTAAATGATCCATAAACTTGTTCGTACGTTTAGCACTAGGAGTACGAAAGCGACGAATCTACAATTTCTCGCAGAGAGAGAGAGAGAGCACCTCGAATTTGTGAGGCTATGCTTTCAGAAAGTTTTCATCATTTTGATGAGATATGGAAAGGATTGGAGAAGGGATTCACATATTTGTTTTCAAGCTTATTTCACATCCATCGAAACTTGTCCTCTCTTCTTTCCCTAGATATCTTTTTACGTGAACAGCACACGAACAGACGCATGATCCAATCTATGGTTAAAAGTTTTTGCTGATACATGCGCTCCAGTGGCATTACCTGAAAATACATAAGCCGTTTATTTTGAAAGTAGTCCATTGGTTAATTGTTTTTTTCTGACTGCACTAATGTGTACAACTTTAAGTTGGTTATCATAAACAATGTTTGTGGTTAAGCATATTTAGAGGATATGATCATCTTAAGCAGATCCATTTTTGGTAGTTACTTGAATAATTGAAAACGTTACTTTGGAAGTGACCTAAGTCCAATACATTATTGATAATGTTTGAAAGTGCATTTTCAAATGTCCGAAGGCAGTGATGTGAGTCATTTTAATTAATTAGTGTTAATTAACATATCGATTGCCCCCAAAATTATTATAAAGTTATCAAAAAGTGCCGGAAAGAAATAAGTTTATTCAAAATAAAATAAAATAACAGGATTTCATATCAACAACATTTTTGGAGGGCGCAGTTTTGAAAGGGGTTCAAAATTCTAACGGAGAAACGATAAATCGGTTAAAAATATGCTAGATGCGTCTTTTGAAAAATGAAGGGTATACAATTTTTTGCAAGATATTATTGGATAAAAATGCAGTGTTTAAAATCCTGCAGTTATTACCACATAGAGGTAGATCAAGGAAATTAAAAAAATATTGCATTGACACTACTTTATAAAAATATAAGGCGAATTACAACAGCGCAAAATAAGGGCATGATGGACTTATTACAATACATACCACAGAAGCACCAGGACTTCTTGCAATCCATCCCGCATATACAAAATGTAGATGAACAGTAAATTGTTGTGCAATCTATATATTTAAATCACCTAAATTACATAAATTGTGTTGTTGAAGTATTACAAAGAAATATAAAACGAATTAAGTGAAGTTTTTTCAACTTGAAGCATTTGAAACAATGTTGACTGGACTTGTTCTCTTTCAAAATCTATAACAAATCTAGTCCTTGATCTTGAAAGTAGTTTAATTCCATTTGCAGTATGAAAACATGTATTATTATACGCTTAAATATTATATACGTATAAATATATATCATTCGCTTAATGCATGCGATTATTTTAATAGAAATTGTAAACTCAACTCTCTTAGATACACTTAAGCGGTGTAACACATCGACATCCTACAGGTATATTTTTTATTTCATTAAAACCTAAATTAATCATCTCGATTTGAATATCAATGGACTTAGGTCACTTTCAAAATGAACGGCTCACATTAATCAAAAGACGCGTTCCGTTCTTCCGCGCAGTTCGGTTCATCGGATAAGTGGATGGCGTCTAAAAATAAGAGAAATAATCAACAGCCTTCGTGGTCGTTCGGAAAATACGAAATGGCGGGAAACGTCGACGGCGACGGATAAAAACTTCTCTCGTCACTCCTGTCGAATTTCGCAAGCGCGACCAGCACTTCCGCGGGGATTTCTCGAGGATCGATTAAACGCCCTCCATGACGATGCGAGATGCATACTTACGTAAACGAGTTAAATACCTGTGCGGCACCGATGCGTCGGAAATGCATAGATCTCTATCCGCGGGTCCATTAACACTATCTCCATATTGTACACGGGGTTAATCGTTTAACAAGGATAATTAGCGACGCTGGAGCGTGCCAAATTATAGTCCTGTGCAGCATCGATCGCCGCAGCCGCCTATTTTAAACCTGTGCGCAGCGCTTTATGTGCGACAAAACTGGAATATATGTTGAAAAAGTAGAAATACCTTTGGAGCTACCGTGATGTGTCGCAAGAGGATTTATAGACTTGAGCTGAGATCCCTTACGATCTCCTCTTCTCTGAGGGCTTGCTGCCTGCTCGACTCAAGATTGTAAACCCTCTTGTGATATTCAAGAATTCTCGAGCATACCTCATTATTATTACCTTGTGTACCTCATTATTATTACTTCTATGTTGTAGTCGATAAGGCCGAAAGATCTGAATTTTGAATATCAGGATAAACTCTGGATCATTTCTCATGTGATATGTATATTATAGTTCTGATGATTATAAATCTGTCTCGAATACAGTAGTTTCTAAACTGAGTAACCTTAGCGGTCTGTGCTGAATTATCAAATTTAAACAATATAAATACCAAGTGACATCGATGAACGAATGCTTATAAGCATGTCTATCTGGAAAAAATTAAATACGTGCTTTAGAAGTGTGAGGCATGTATTTTATTATTTTTGGATAAAAGTGTTTATAAGCATTCGTGAATTCTGCACTCACGAATCATGGAATATCCTACGATCTTTATTTCGGTCATTTTTCTTCGGCCTCGTAAATACCTTTAATATCAATCCTACTTTATCGTACATCGGTAATATGTCGTTCGAAAAATATTTCCGTTACTCGATCGCCATATTTCAAAGAAACACAAGTCGCCTTTGAAAAAAGTGTTGAATTTATTTCTTCGTTTTGTACATGCTGAATTGAATGCTTACTTCTCACAACAACGAAATACAAAATGTTAATCTTATATGACCGAGAACTGATTAAATTTTTTCTAAAAAATTCGCGACAAATGAAAATCGAAGTTTCATAAATCATATTTCTACGTAAGAAACCACAAAATACTCCCGATGAATACAATTTATCAAATTTCAATAAACCCTACAAAATAAACACTCGTTACCTTACCATATACAAAAATTTGCTGAACAATTCTATAATTGACGTGCTGACAACGTATCTCATCAAAATTAAAATCGGCCATGTCACTTCAAAAACGATTAAACGATTCTTGGTGTTAAATACTAACCCGTAGAACTTTTAATAACGCCACATTTTCTTCGAATATACTTTGTACAACTATAAAGGATACGCAAATAACTAAGGAATCAAAGGATGACGTGCAAAAAGAATATAGAAACAGTGGAGCTACAAAGGCGAATCCCATCGTTATTTTTGCTGCACCTCCTTGTACCATCTAGGCCAGCGTATCCGCATAGTATTTTATGATATTAGAACGCGCTGCACGAATTCGCTATGCGCTTATCGCGCAGCATCGCTGTTTATTTACGATGGACGATAAGGACCGCGTGTTTCCACGTTATTTACGAGCGGGGCTTCATTAAACGGAGCAGAAGCGACAGACATTTCTCTCTGGTTCAATGTCGGGTCTAGTGCTCGACCTCGATGAGGCACAATCTTGACTTAAACGCTCCACCATCTCATGGTCTCACGTCCAATCGACCGTAGTACGATTTTATCGTGAAATTCATGAAGGCTCTACAAGCGGAACTCCGTTAAACGACGACGGCAGATTAGCCCGGAGTCCTTACCGCCGACAGGTCTTTATCATTCAAATACAGCCCTTGTAAAAAAAATCCAACACAGATGCGAGATTCTCACTGCACGCGCCCATATTTATTAATCCTCAGGGAGCCAAACCAATTCGCGACATTATAAATTTTCCAAGAACATCGAATGTCGCGGTATTCGCGACACTGTATGTAAGTATTCCACGAAAATCCAATCCATACAGTGATATTGATGACGTGATATTTGAAGAAATCTGTTAAGTTCGGTGATCGTTGCGCAGGCTGAAACAAAGCGCGACTGACAATTGTTTATTGACATTGGATAGATAAACGCGAGGAGGAACGTGGAAAACGCGGAATTGTTGCGATACTTGTACTAAAAAAACGTGGAATCTACATAGGGGATTGTTGGAAGAAGTACAATAGCCAAAAAATATACAAATAGTCGTTTACTTTTTTATTTAAATTTTCTATTTTGTATAAATACACAGGAAATCTATAAAAAACAAATGTATGAATGTATACAAATCTATATTACACACATACATATATTCGTTTACTTCAAACCCCCTTATTTTTCTGTAATTTTTGCTTCAGTATCTTTTTCTATGGACATATCTGATCGTGTGTAACTTATTATTACTTACAATTTCCATAAAATCCAACAAAAGTAATATTAATCACTTATACACTATTTCTGGATCTAGTAATAAAGCAATTAATTTGTTAAAATTGCTTCGTTCTACTAGTTATTGTTCTAGAAAAATGCGCTCGTTCGTTAAGCGTTAAGCATTTGCAACTACAGAGTTTTGCTGAAACACTTACCAACAATTTAAGCGTTTTACGAAATAAAGAATAACATATAATTTTAAATAAAATGGTGGAGCGCTGAAACTGATCATTACAATCAAGCGTTAAACGTGTCCTTTAGAATAAAATAATGGCTGATATAAATTACAAATAAATCATCTATAGTTTAAGTATCATTATTTTCCTTAACAATCATTTTTTTTAAAATAACGTCACAATCACTATTATCAATTTTTTCGTATAGCACCACTACATAATCTTCCAGTGCAATTCCCCCTCTGCCTTATACTATATTCGTCACAAATTACGCGCCCTGCCTTCGATTCCGTTCTTTATTTTCGCTTATAATAAAAAGGAACACCCAAAGGAAATAGCTTCGAACAAATCTCGAGACTGCAGCAACTTTTCTTCTATACTTACCTTGCAGTTTTTTCGTCTACCCTTACAGTAGGCATTCAAGTTAATAACCTATAAGAGCGACTTGTAACAAATTCCAAACTGTCTTCGACATCGAGAAATACATCAAGCCTTGAAATCTCAGAAAAAGTAAAAGTTTACTGACATAGTTACGATCGAGGAAAATACCAACGAAAAATAATGGCTCCAAGTGAGAATGAGGGGTCTCGATGAAAATTAGCCCCGGTAGTTTTTCCAGTGAAAATGATCTGCCATGTCTGGGCGCGATGTATTCTACCCTGGAATGGCTTGTACGACGTGAGAATACGGGAGATAACCAGGACGTTATGTACCCTATTAGCGAGTATGCATAGACACCGTCTCGTTCCGCGAGACAATTTTATGCAAATGTACGCGGGGCATTATAAGCCGCTGACCCATATTTCTCATGGTCGGATGTAGTCACTGCTGATGATCAACACAGAGGCATATTCACTTAAAGGCTTTCCCCGTTTCTTCTCATTTCCACGCTGATTAATTTCTCTTTAATCTCTTATAGCCCGAGTTTCGTAAAAAGCAATAATGCGATGTATACACAGGCATAACTAACCTTGTAGCTCGTGACGCCATTAAGGCTGCTTTGCGTGAGTTATATTGTTCATTGACCAGCAGTTAATTCTCACGCTTCTTAATGATCATTCAAATTCTCCGTCTAGTTTTATTGGAGTAAGAATCTCAGTCGACAGAACGACATTGTGCGTGAGAACGTCTCTAGCCACTGGCGCGTGGCTCAGATAATTAAGGTTATTCGATTTTAAGAATTAAATGCTATTGAAAATCATAAATATGAGGTGGTGAATTATAAATCGTATCTTTGGAAAAAGGCGTGGCAAAAAATTAGAGCAATAAGGTGCAGTCGTCCGGCTGACGAAAGTGTTCCATTTTTTCCCTCCTTCTTTTGTACATATGGCTTAATTCACCACCTTATATTTATAATTCCAATTGTCGTTGAAGATGTTGAGGACGGCGCAGGTTTTGCCATGTCGCACCACCGTACGGCAGTAAAAATCGTGCTATGCTTTATCTGGCGGTGCTTTGCACACAATAATTTCTACAAAATTTCAGACGCAAAAGTACAGTTTCCTTTTACTATACGTTTAGTAAGGCGGCCATCTTTACAAGAGGAGTTTCTTTTTCTAGGTAAACCACTCCCGTGTGAACCACCAGTGGTACACGCCGCCCTCGACGTGTTAATTCTTAATATTTAATAACTTTAATTATCTCAGAGAGAGAGAGAGAGAGAGAGAGAGCGAGAGAGAGAGAGAGAGAGAGAGTGAGAGAGAGAATGGGAAAATGCGTGACTGAGGCACTGTCTAAGACACTACGACTATATTGTCTAGCAGTCCAATTCGAGACCACACTGTCTAACTCTCCAGTGGAGAGTTAAGAAGTACGATGTAGCCATTCGTAAAGAAGTACGACGACCAGTTCTATACCGAACCTCAACTCTCATCCGTCAACGATAGTTTTAACACTCTGTGTATATGCTTCAACCTTTTTAATAAACCGTATTTTTACCAACACCATTTTGCTATATATGTATAATCCAAAAGACGGTCTACTGAAAAGCGCAAAGAGTAGGTGTAACGAGGATTGATCAGGTATCCTGACCTTGGCCGGAAAGTTTTACACCGAGCATCGGAGTTAGTGTTCTGAACGATTGCCATTCCGTTTCGTTCCCTACATTTTCTGATCGATAGAAGATTTGAATATTTTAGCACATTGTCTGGGGGCGTTTTGCCCTTGTTCTTCCACACTCGATTGCAAGCAACCATCATCCTCTCTACGTTACCATTGGTAAACTAATTCTTCTATGCTCCTCCAGACATTATTAACGCGTTGGCTGCCACGCGAACTTACAAGGAAATCTCAGTCAGACTACGGGTGCTGCTTAGAAGTGCGCTGGTATTGCGATATGGCAATGCCAAGCGCACTTCTAACATTGGAACTTACTCAATGCGGGTGTGTAAACGTATTAGGGCCATTTTTTCTTATCGCAATAGAAGATAATTGCGTTTAGACTGAAATGGTTATGGATATTCATTCAAGCAAGAACAACTATTTTTTTTATTTACAGTGTTTCGATAAAATCCATTGAAATTTGTTGGTAAGAAATATTTAAGTATTAATGATACGATCCTGGAATTTCTTATCACTTATTAAAACAATGTCATTTTTTAATTTTTATATCGTGTTTTGTACCGAATAACTGACGTCACAGTCAACGTATTAACGAACGTCGTTTATACCAATGCGGATGTTTGCCAATCCAATTGACCAATGCAATTTTTAACCCGCAGACCATTAACAGTCGCATTCATATTCTCCTGTAAAATGCGATGCATCTTTCTATACTTTTCGTTCAAATCTTTATTTATTTGCCCAGTAATTACAGTTTTGCAGATATATTCAAGCACTGTGATTACAAATGATATCATACAAATTCCAATTACAAAAAACGTTTCTAAATTGACGTACGAATATTGATTTTCACCGATAAACAATCCAATTTGATGAAGAAACGCGTTCCTTACACGTAGACCGAAAAAAAGTGTTGCGAAAAAAACGTGGAACGTTTATTCTGGGAAATAGGAAGATACAGATTGGCGGCTAACAAGATTTCAATTTGTTCGAACGAGAAGTAACGTTAGATGAAGCACCGTTAGAGAGGACAAAACCCTAACGATGCTTCAATTTTCCGCCCGTCAATAAATCACGCGGCGAGACATAAATCAATACGGCGTTGACTCACTACCTTGCATGCACTTTGCTCTACATACGTCGCTGATATAAATCACAATACGTCTATTCCTATGACGCGCGTAATATACGCGCAAGCTTTCCTAACACAGTAGTCTGAAATGCAATTCGAGTTAAGCAAACTTAACCTCTTAGGCAGGATGCGCCACTATAGTGACTTTCGCGGATGTCGTCCCTCTGAACGATGCGCCACTATAGTGACTTTCGCGTATGTCGTTTTATATTGCGACGCGCCACTTTAGCGGCTCACTCGCTCAAAAGTATCAAATGGTATGAGACATTTTTTTTCCAGCTGCTCGAGGTGAAAATCAGAAATGCGTGTTGTTTAAGCAAGCTTGAAAAAAAAAACGAGAGTAACAGTGCGCGCGTTTCACCTTAGATCACTTGAAGACATTTCTGAATGATTCGAGGATATGAACTATAAGGAATAAAGGGATTTAATCAAATCCCTCTTGAGACTATTCGAAAAATTACCTCTTGAGACTTTCGAAAAATATTTTCCATCGTATTGCAAGTATTGCATTTGCCATCGTACCGTGCTTGAAAATATATCGTATTCAATTATATTATTAATTAATAAAGTAAATTATCAAAGTTAAAGTATATGTATCGTATGTTTAAGAAAAATTATAATTCGGTCGTCAGAAATTTTGGTCCAATGTACTCGCGTAGAGAATAATATTGTTCGTAACAGATTGCAGGGTTGCATCATTTACGCGTACTTCGTGTCGAACACTGTGGTACGGACAAGCAGCCCTGCGTAATTCAGCCATGCCTAAGAGCTCAATAATGTACTTATTTTGTCTACGTATTATTATGTTTGTACCTACAAATATATATCCCTCACAAATTATGCATATTTGATGAGTGATCGTATACTTGCCATACTTAACATTTTTAATTTGGCATATTTAAATAAATGTGCTATACCTAATAAAAAAAAAAAATCGTTTATATGGAACATACCAGAGCTCTCACAAATTGTCGAACAAGAAAGAATCAAAGAGTAAATTAATACATTTATCTACACACAAACGATCCAATTTCAGCTACCTAATCTTATAAAATGTATTGTATACAATTAAAATTACGTACTTAACATTTTATACGATAAACTTTTTTATAGAAAAAATATTCACACACGCACACACGCACGCACACGCTCAATTAATATAAAGTGTTAAGTACGTATCTTTAATCTATAATATATACAATACGCGATATAAGATTGAGTAGTTGGATCGTTATATCATATGTATCAAACATATCTAACTCGATTATAACGTACGAAGTCACGAGTTCGTGTTACATCGAGTCGCGCATTAAACTTTTAATACCCTCAACTTATTTCTATCAAGACATTAGATCGTATCTAACTTTTGTTCCGAGAAGAGGCAGATTTAACTGTCACGGACATGTACCGTGATGAACCCGAAACCCATTAGAAAGGAAATTGGTCCTCGTAGTTTAACCCGATGGCTTTAGACCCGCTCGAAGGCCTAAGATTAACGGCTTGCTGGGACTAGACAGACGTGCTTCGGGAACTCTGCGAAATTGCGGTATTACCGATAACAGCGCAGCTCGAAAATGAGTTTTCCTTATAGCCGGATATCAGGATCTTCTCTCAGATGTAACTTTGTTATCCGCCGTATGATCGTAGCATTCCGCTTTGCATTCGTGCTTTTACAATGTTAAACTTGTACTTACGTACCGCTCGCCTAGGATAGAGCTCATTTCAAAATTACTCACCTGCAACAGAGAGAGAGAACAAGTTGATTATAGGGATCCCACTTTTTTATGTTAAGTTCGATTAATTATGAGCAGTAATTCTTGGTCTGATAGAGCAGTATTCGCAATCTTATTTTAATCCTCCGTCCGGTGTTTTTAATTCGTTATTAATCTTTCATTTTATTATTTAGAGATTATTTAATACTTGAGTCACACGTCAGTGGTTAAAAAATAATTATTGCGCGCAAATAGTCGATGTAGCCGAGTGAAATTTTAACTCCATAAGAGTGAATGGAGAATTAAAGTACGTGTGCGAATATTGCTCTGTTAGTGTGTTAATAAGAAAAGTTACAGTTATACAATGATTTGATTTATTTCTCGAACCTAAAAGTAGATGAAAATCTTTAATAGAATGAATAAGCAATTTAACCAGGTGAAATGAAAGAAAACAGGATAAAATAAAACATCCTTCTTTTACTATTAATTAGCAGGTATGTGTCAAAGTCAAAGTATTTCCAGCTGAAAAGTTAATATATCACCACCCTACACGCTCAAGAAATAAAAACTCATCGTTTTCTCTAATTTTTCACTGAATTTAACAATAATTTAAAATTTAATTTTGAAAATGACTTAATTCCACTTATAGTCTGAAAACATATATTATCCGCTTAATAATTTCTATTATATTAATAGAAATCGTAAATTTAACTCTCTTAGATACACTTAAATAGTGCAACACATCAGTATCCTACGCGTATATTTGTAATTTCATTGAAAGGCAAACTCTTCGATGTCGTGATTTGAATATAAATGGGCTTAGGAAACTTTCAAAATAAGCGGTCCATTTCACCATTGAAGGGGACATATACGGAATAAAAGACGCACGTGAGTTTATGGGCAATGTGAAAAAATTTGGTCGAAAAAAGAATGAGATTCAAAGGTGCTGCCTCTCTTTGCACGCGATCCGCCTCGTTTCGACATCCTGCCGAATTATCGTTGTCCACATCGATCCGCGACCTTGGCACCTTTTTACGCGTGAGACACTTTCGCTCATATGCCCACGCGACTCTTTTGCACGGATGCGTATCCGGGCCTCGTATTTCGTCCGCGTGAATGGACCAGGCTATATTTAGTGGACGGTTGATACCAAAAGGTCGATAAAGAGAACGAAGGGTCTGCATAATTCACGAATTCGGGATAGACTTATCACTCTTTGAACCAATGGTTTAACACTAAACCTACGAGCCATTTTCAAGACATATTTCGATGTACTAAATATATCTTTAAAGAAAAAAATGACGAATGAAAAGTATTAACAAATTAATTTACTGATCCATACGCTGCAACGAAATTATCGAAACTCTTGGAAATGACTCCGTTTCAAAGTTCTATAATTTTTCAAAGAAATCACCGCTTTGGTGGGTTTAGCATTAATATCTCGACGATGAAAGTAAAGAAAAAAAGGATCTTAGAGGAGAAGCATCTTAGAAGAAACATTTTGATGAATGTTCTCTTTCTTGTTTCTTCTGAAGAAGAAACTTTCACGAATAATAACTTTCGAGTGACGTTTTATCTGTATACGCTTTGCTTCAAATTGATTATAATTTTACCTAGAATTTTCACGTCATTATAACTGACAGAGTTACGGTTTGATTAATCAGATTTATCGTTGTAAATATTAAGCGTTTCTCGTTTTTCTCTTACGAAATACGAATGCGCAGGTGTCGAAGTTAAATTAGGGCTGGAGCTTAAAATTTAGAAGCGTAGCGGAAACTTGACGTGTCACCGATATAAATAACCGGGAATTGATTTATTCTTACTACACGCAGAGTCGTGAGTTATGTGTCCAATTAAAATTATGGGAAGAAAATTCAATCCGGAACACGAAATTTATTATCTCTTATGTGTATAGCAATGTCACAACGGATGTTGAATGATTGCTCCACTGGAATATATTTAAGTGCACGAATATTCCAAACTTTATATGCATTTCTTTCGAAGTTATATAAATTCTTTGTCTCGTTCTTTTTTTGTTCAATAACAAGCATATAAAATAAAGTATAGGTACCTGTTATCGAGCAAGCTAGCAACAGCAAATTGATAACTAACGATTGTAACTTACAAATGGTACAGATTTCACTCTTTCACTACAAAACCGATCATTAAATGTTCTTCAGAAACTCTGTTAAGAAAATAATAGAATTAATTCACACGTCCAATTAATAACGTCCAACTAATCACCCTCAAATATTGAGAAAGAACTTCTGATCAACAAACACGCTATTATTCTTTAGCCAATTAATTAAATCATAGGTAAACGTATTACAAAACATCACTTTAATAAAATTCCTGAAATGCATTTCAACTATACTGTTAAGTAAAAAAACAGGTATCGTCGAATCTGCAAAACGATACAACCAGTGATGGATTTAATACTTGAGAGACCCCAGGCGCAATTCAATTATGAGGCCCACATTTGCATATTTTCACCACTCCTACACCCTACAGTTTGCAGTCTACGCGCACATTTGTTACTCTAGTAGACGCTTTGCCAATAGTCCAAGAAAAGTGAGACATAGAGAAATAACATTGAAAATTAAGCAATATAAAATTACAACAGCTGGGCTAAATTTAAAAGGTTGCCAACGTTTAGATTGTATTGATTATGAAAATTCAAACTTATTGGTGCAAGAATTACTAAGCTTCAATAAGTGAAAGTGTTAAAAACAGAAAAAAATCGTAATTCGTAGATATAAAGAGTAATTCATTAAACATTTTTTTTTTCTTTCGAAGCTCAATTTCGAGGCGCCCTTGGTATACAATACTAGATTGTTCGATAAATTGGCGAAACGCTGTCTGTTCAACAGTAGGACTAAGACTTCGGCGTCATTTTAATATCTCAATATTTCCTTTTTTATAAGCCAAAACCGCATATTTTTTTGCGATATTGTAAATAAAGTTTTGAGTTTCAAAAGCTGTATGCACAATGAATGCCGCATTTGCTAACAATGCAACAAAAACACATTAGAATATGACTTTGTCAGCAAAATTTGGAACGTTTTTTAACCTGAAAGTTTTTCTTAGTTTAAAGCCTTAAACCTTAATAAACTAAAAAAACATTAGTTTAAAGTATTTAACTTCTAGCATAATTTTTACAACAATAAATTTCTTTTCTGATTTCCGCGCCGTGAACTTAACCAAGTATGAGGCCTCAGTCGCGCGCTTCGTACGCCTGCGCAGAACTCCACCTTTGGATAAAGCTACTCAATATATAATACGTTCATCGGTATGTAACTTCAGCCTACGTCATTGAATCGCATTATTCTACGTTTGAATCGGTTTAAATTGTATTAATCATCAAAATTCAAACTTATTGTTGCAAGAATTATTAAGTTTCTATAGGTAAAAGTGTTAAAAACAAAAAAAAATCATAATCCATAGATATAAAGAATAATTCATTTAAAAATTTGTTTATTTTCAAAGCTCAATTTCGTGGCGCCCTTGATATGTAAGGCCCTAGGCACGCGCTTCCTGCGCCTGCGCAGAACTCCACCTTTGGATAAAGCTACTCAATATATAATACGTTCATCGGTATGTAACTACAGCCTACGTCATTGAATCGCATTATTCTACATCTGAATCAGTTTAAATTGTATTAATCATCAAAATTCAAACTTATTGTTGCAAAAATTATTAAATTTCTATAGGTAAAAGTGTTAAAAACAAAAAAAGATCATAATCCATAGATATAAAGAATAATTCATTTAAAAATTTGTTTATTTTCAAAGCTCAATTTCATGGCGCCCTTGATATGTAAGGCCCTAGTCGCGCGCTTCCTGCGCCTGCGCAGAACTCCGCCTCTGGACACAGCGACTCGATGCGTAATACGTTCATCGGTATGCTCGTGACATTCTGATCGTAGCAGAGTCCTACGGCCTACGTCATCGAATCGTTCTCCGTGAAGAGCAACACGTGTTCGCAGTCCATTTCCTCCGCGATCGTCGTGAAACCATCGGTAGGACGGTGAGTACACTGACATGTAGACCGGTCAGCGCTCGCATGAAAAAAAACTGGCATTACGTATAAATTAACATTCGTCGACTGTCAAAGGTAAGGCGTGGGCATGAACTAAAACCGGTTCGATTATCTTCGTTTAGCGCTTCGGGGTATACAAATCGTGAAGGGGGCTCGTAAGGGAGGGGAATCTTGCAAATCGAATCAACGCGTCTGGCCTCTCTGTTTTCATTCCTTGGCTCATTCACCGGAGTCGGGGAATAAAAAGATAGCAACGAGAATTCGATTAGCAGGCCGTATTACCATTTAATTGGATGTACGCGATTCACGTACGATTCGTTTGTACGCAACGATGCAAGGGATTATTTTTTGTGGAAATCCTGGAGGTTTTTTGCTTTTAGAGCTCTTACGCGTCGTTTCTATAGACCGTGCTTTTTATGCAAGACCTTTTTTCATAGGGCATAAGAATGTATGCGTGATATTTTCTGAAAATTATTATATGTGTATCTGTGTTATCGAGATCATCGTTTTATTTATGAGATTGAATAGCAGTTGAGCACAGATCGGTGTGGAATAATTATTTAATTTCGTATCATTTTCATTTTTTTTTCTCACGCGACTAACCTTCTGGATATTCGTCAATGGAGACATGAAACGTGATACGTGAACATATTTCTGAAATATAAGGTTCATAAAATAACTGCGACAAACTTTGAAAGATGATACTCTTATATGGACGAAAATTTGCCACACAGCCAAAGAATACTCTGTGCGATATTTAAATTTCACGTGATCTTAGAATTTTGTAAATATATCGAAGTTCACGTTATCAACACACTCTTCTATAACATTCTATGCCTATCTTTAATGAGAAATTAATGAATCACTTAAAAAACCCTTTTACCTTAAAACTTGCGATTTTTTAAAAAATCATAAATAGTTATATAAGAACTGATTATCAAAAATATCTTATTTGAATATGGGTCTTACATTTTACAGCAATATTTGTCAAATAAGCATCCCGGATTTTCGGAAAGACAAGTCGAGAAAATATCTTTCTTGACGTAGAAAGAACGACAAAACAGCAGAAAAATAATCGTACGCAAGGTCACAAGGACGAAAGAACGGACAGCGTTACAATTATATAAAAATCCGGTGGCCGTAGAAACGTTAATCTAGGTTTTAAGGAATTAGCATCGGCAATCGTTCACGTGTAAACCGTATCAAAAGAGAGCCGAAATGATATATTGCCCTTGCTGGACACCGCGACGAGGACGACGGGCCCGATTCATGGAGGCCGTGCAGATATTTCGAAAGTTAATAATAACAAAGCACGGAGCAGCGGGGCAAGTACGTCCACTCTTTGGATCCTTGAACCGGATCCTCAAATCTCATTGGCCTCTACTCTCGATTCGAGATAACTCCGACCTTCCTCCGGATCCTTAACGCGTTCGCTGCCGCACGCGTAGAATAACCTCCCACTACAGGTCGTGCTTTATTTTTGAAATTTTCGAAAAATATACTGCGGTTACGATAGTCTTTGAGTTTCTGGAAAATTGACTGCAGATATTTTTCTTTTTCGATTTATACAAAATATATCGTAGTTCCTTTATTTTTTATATTCCTGCAAAATAAACTGCTGTGGTTTTACTTTTCAAATTTTTGAAAAATATACTACGGTTGCTATACTTTTCAAATGTTTGCAAAATATTATGCACCGCGATTGCTTTATTTTTCAAATTTTTGCAAAGTATACTGCAGATGTATTTCCTTTTCAATTTCTGAAAAATATACTACCATTCCTTTATTTTTCAAATTCCTGCAAAATATATCGCTGTTGCTTTATTTAAAAAATTTTTGAAAGATATACTGCTGTTGCTTTCTCTTTCGAATTTCTGTAAAATATACTGCAATTGCTTTTTCTTCCGAATTTCTGAAAAACATACTGCAGTTGGTTTGTATCTCAAATTTTTGCAAAGTATACTGCAGACTTGCGCTCGTAATTGATATATATATATCATAAAAAAAATGAAAAAGTAAGAAATGAATATTGAACAGTACATTCTACAAGAATTGTAATAAAAATCATAAAGTCAAAGTGCTCGATAAGACACATCACGAATTCTCAAATGACGTTAAGTTAAATGTGTAAGAAACGTTAGCAGACAGTTTAAAATGGTTCATTTGACCCGACATGCTAGGCCCAGTGTGAAATCATAAATTGTAAAATATTCCACGTTCATAATTATCGTGCATTTACATGAATTACGAAGTATTCGTCGCTCCACTTAGTACTAAGGATCATTACATACAATCATCCTGTTACTGTTATACAAGCACTATCTCCTATTAGACGCCAGTGGAAATATCAATATCTAAAACAAATCCAAAGTGCGCCCGATTTAAATTGGCTAAATGTATGCAAAGTGAGCGATGATTCCGTGCGAAGAATGCTGAGAGTTGATCTCCTATAATTAAACTGCAAATAAGAAGTACGAATGTACGGTGAATTATGGACTCGTGGAATGCAGACGCGCACGTGCATCCGTACTTCACAATCGCAGATTATGCCGCCAGCCGACCGATGGTGCAACGCTCTGGAACAGGGACTGTACCAGTTTAATGCGTCCAATTAATCTAATCACGGCCGATCGTTATTCCTTGGTCACCAACGTGTTACGTCGTAACCATCAGAATTTCCAACGAAATCATCAATTCGCTTGCAAACACCCGATATGTCCCCGGATTATGCGCGCCACCAACCGACGAACAAACGCTCCGGAATGGAGTCTGAACTAGTTTAATGCGTCCAATTAATCTAATCGTGGCCGATCGTTACTCCTCGGTTACCAACGTGTTACGTCATAACCATCAGAATTTCCAACTTAATCACCGTTTCGACTGCAAATGCAATGCACCTCTCTGGCCTTTCAATCCACGGCGTTTATAAGCAAAACAGATTAAACATGGGAGGAGAAATTTGATCGGCGATAAATGTAATTCAATGTTACATATAATTTTTTGTACGCAGGAGTTTGAAGGACGAGCACATTTTTGCGAGAGTAATTAAACATCTTTTTCCTTTTTCAGGTGACTCCTGTTCCCATTGTATTTTCATCATATTTTATGGAACTTATATTTTTGTAATATCTTACGCAAATTGTAGAAACATTATATTTTCGTAATATTTCACAAAGTATTTTTTTGAAACTTACGCTCGTTTACTTTGTGACCAATAGAGGAAGATTAATGGATTGTCTACATTTCGGTTATCAAGCAGAGTAACAGATATACCTTTCGGTTGTATTTGATATCTACTTCTGGTTGCTATAAGAATGTATAAGTAATACTTGTAAAACATGCTGTGCAAGTTTTCCTTGTTTTTCGGTATACAATTAACCGCTTTGTCTAATCATATTTCAGCTATTTAGTAGCACCTGCTCCGCTTGCTTGTAATAATGCCAGTAATACATCTGAAGAAAGGCGATAAAAGTCTTCGAAAACGATGATAAACATATACGATATCAAAATTCATCTCGTTCTACGATAAATAAAATTACGATTTCTCTCAAGGACGCCAAATTACGATTGGTACACCCAAAACAATAAAATCACATACAATAATATTAACTGCACACGTGATTCGAATGGCTTTACATTATAAAAGTGTATTACAATCTACTACCATCTTTGTCGAAGAAACAGAAATAAGAGGGCGATAAGATAGAAGAAGAAATATTATTTCGGTTACTCGATTTTAAATAGAGAATTATTATCTTCGTAATAAACCATTACGCTGAAATAAAAGGACGATGTTCAAAAAGGAACAATGTCAACCGAAAAGCTACCAAAGCTAAAAAAACGCGAAATAATGATAATAAAAAATATTATCACCTTTGTTTCTTGATTCTTGCACCATCAACAAAAAATACGAAAGAACAACAGTCGTCGATTCTACAGGGCGCCTTTCGTGTTACTTTTGTTTTCGAAATTAATCCCTTGACATACAATGACGAGTTCGGCTCGTCATTCATTTCATATACCATTATAGACTTTGACGAGTCTGACTCGTCAAGAACTGTTTTCGACGAAAGCCGTGGAATATATTATTGGATTACTCAATTGCTTCGCTCGTGCGTCGATTCTGGTTTGCTTACAATGTTTAAGATGGCCCACCTTCTCAACACAAATCGGTAAACGAGGAAGAAACATATTTATTAGAGCTACGGTGGTGTAGTGGATAGAATATATGACCTTTGATTTTTCATTGATTTTTGATTCCTATATTCCTTTGATTTTTGATGTGATATGTATACTGTAGCTCTGGAGGTTCTGAACCCACCTTTAATACTTGGACGCAGGCAACTTACTTTTACGTTTTTCACAGTCTGTCACTGGAGCGCGGGTCACGTATAAATACATATTTAGTAGATTTGTGGTGGATAACGGCTATTGTAATTATATGTAATGATTACAATGTAATTATATACAATGTCACGCATATTTTTTTCCTTAAAATAATCATAGAGTATATATTTAAGTGTAAAATAAAAAAAGGTTCGTTAATAAAAACGAAGTAGTTATCAATTTACAGCGATTTTACTCAATGACCAACCTCCCGCGCGGTTCACGAGAAAACGCCCGCTGTATGTGTAACATGATGACGAAATATATCCGCAGTTCAAGTGTTAAGCAGTAGGTCCCTCTGGGCCAAATGACCTTAGTAATGAATGCCGAAAAGGAATTAAAACAAGAAAAAAGAAACACATCAAAAGAGCAGTATTCAGTATAGCAGTAATCTCGCACGAGGAATGCCATGCTAGACAATATTTGAGCTCAGTAAAAACGATGAATAATTGTTCTCCATTAACATTATATATCAACCCGATCAAATGTTGTATTACGACGATCCAACTTTCGAAATAGGACGCTCGCTTTCTTAGCTCGCACGTAGCCGCTCGCTCGAGCCAAATTAAATAGTAATTTTCGGGCGCATCAAATGTCGTCTTATTCGTATGTCAAGGGGGGTTAAGCGGAAACGCGTCTCGGATGGCGGATTTTTTTCTCAGCTCGAGGGAAGGGCGTCGGCGAAGAAATCGTTGGAAAACAGGAAGCGCTTATAATAGACACTAAAGGGATAGGAAGCGATTATTTTTCTGTCATTGACCCAAATTGCCGCGGAAAGGCACGGACAGCCTTTGAATCTTGACATTGAATCGTCGCGGATTGCTTCGTTAATAAGCGCCCCAGGCATTCGTCTTGAATGAACGACTTAATATGCACGGCCGACGATGCTTTAATTGGGCGGCGTAAAACTCAAAGAATATCGGCCAGGAGAGGATGGTTTTTCTTTCTGGGATACACCTGTTATCGTTCCTTCCTTTGAGCGTCGATCCTTTGTGGTCGAAACAACTTCCCCCGTTTCCTTGAAATACAATTAAATTGTAATTGAAAATGCATCGTAGAGGATCTGTAGGATTCGAGTTATAGCTAAAAAAAAAATACACGACAAGCGATCAAAGGAATTTCTTAATCGTTTGATTGCTAGGGGCGCTTATGTACGTCCGCAGCAGTGCGTCAGTGGATTTCTTAAATTAAATTTACCCTTTTGGAAATCAAGTACTTTTACATATATATTATATTTTAAAAAACATCATAGTAAGGAATCAAACATTTTTATGCAGTTCATACAATTGCATAATTAAGGATGAAGGTGAAGGTAGTATGTATGGAAACTGTATGCAGATAATTGAGTACTTCGATATCATTAATAATAATAATAATTCAAGGAGAACCGTTTATAGACTAGGTTATTATGTACATATGTATTGTACATAATAACCTAGTCTATAAGGGTTCTTCTGTAACAGTTGCTGATAACTTAACATATAGATTCGCATAATAATCATAAGAATTTGCAGACGTAATGATTTCAACAGAGTTATTAACTACATCTACTAAATTTTGCCGATTCAAGAGATCAGTAAACGTATTTCTTGCACTAAACGTGACTTTGGAAAAGATTTATTCGATAGAATTAAGTATTGGAGGATAAGGTGGTAGGTAAACTAGAGTATGCTTATTTGATGTTTTTTAATATAATATATATAAAACTACTTGGTTTGCAAAAGGGTAAATTTAATTTGAAAAACTTGTATCAGTGTGACCTATCGGCATAGACTAGGGATTATTAAGCGTTGATACTTGTTCTGAAATTTACCGTACGCAAATAAAATATTAACTTTTTTAATGTTCTTCTTTCTTAGAATATATGTATTCCAAATCTGTAGTTTTCATATATTTACAGAGTGTTTATGTTATAGTTATTATACGCAGAGATAAGTTACATGATCCCTGCTATGATTTGTTCAATTCTTCAATTTTTAACCTTAACGCTCCAAGTGTGCCTCTCATGCACCACCTGAATTATATTACTCCTGAGATTACACCCAAAATGATATCACTCCTGAGATAAATAAAAGATTGTTTTAAATGACGTTAATATTATTATTTACACGTCATTGTAGCATTTAAAATCTGACACTTAAAAACTTGTAAGTCGAAGTACGATGAGAATAAGTCAGAATTGCTGGTCGATATTCACATTCAAAAGTCGGAGCATTAAGGGTTAAATACCAAAATATATTATAATCACCAGATTACGATGTTTCAAAACTTCAATATCCGTGAATAAAAAGTACATACTGTGACTAAAAATATTTCACTATTCACCTCAATTACATTATATTGTAATTTATTATCCACACTATAATACATCATAATACAGATACATATTCACATACGTCATCCATGTTACATGTAAAAGTTTTTGGTAGCCAGCGAGCGCAATTGCATGCCGCATGTCGGCCACCTGAAGCGCTTCAACTTAGGACTACGATAGTCAGATAGCAAAAAGCAACCGAGAATTTATTCGATTCACGCGCGCACGATCATTGCGCAAGAACGACAGCGCAGACCGTGACGTCAAAGTTGCGCTGGACATGCGACTGGACAAATTACCAATCGTACGATACCTGTGGTAGAATATTAGAACATTTTCGACATTGCCCGAGAGTTGCGTGGAAAATAATAATAAGAGTAGGTTTGTTAAAGCTCGTTGAGTAGTGCGTATGTGATTAAATGCTTGTTCATATGTGAGTGTTTACGCAGAAGAGGTTAAAACGCACAGTGATGTGCGAACAATTTATTAGTGTCCTCAAATTTCTTTTGTATTCAAAAATGTATAAAAAAATTCCTTTTGCATAAAAAAAAGAAGCGGTTAAAGCAGAGCTAGAGTTGTAGCAATACTAAAACTGTTCATAGAGAACTGTTTTGAAAATTTCAAGAACATTTTGGATGTTTGAAAATGCAGCGGCTGTGTCAGCAGCTACTGATATTGTACAATGTAAAAGTATTAAATTGCTAGCCATTAAAAATTCTCGAATACGGATTTGTGCTAAAAGTTTGGATATATTATAGTAAAAAGATTACGTAAAACGATAGACAAACATTATGGGCAGGTATCAATTGATTTAAAATTTGTATTCCTCTCCTTCCCTGGCATTTTTTACTGAATTAACTGAGCTAATATTAAAAATAGATTTAATGGAGAATCAAGTTATTACGTTTTTTCAACGATTACACCTTTAATTTTTCAGGCAAAGCCATTAAAACCTGATATTGAGCGTACAGTGAAAAACTTCCCTTCGAAATCCATGCTACATGAGAACCATTCACGTTTTACACTTCGTGCTGCATTGAAATCACGCTCAATGACATCGAGTAATTAACTCGCACATTTTTAACCGAACGATAATTTATGCTTCAATCAGGACACGAATAAGACTAAGACGTACGTTTTCTACCACAAGGAAGTAGTTATTCCGATGTAAATACATATTTCCTATAAAACAGTATTCAATATTTCATTTTTCCTGAAAAAAAAAAAAAAAAAAAATACAAGTTCTTAAGCCATTTTCGTAGCTTTATTATTTTCCATTAGAAGTGTCTCGAAAGTTCTAACATACCACTGCATCTGAATATCTTCGCTGCACAAAGTCGTATCCTTCTCCAGGATCTTATCAAAAACGCGGTATGCATTACGCGAGTAAAACGAGTCACCTACGTGGGATATTATGCCCGAAACCTGTAAAGGGAAGGAAAGAAAGCCGCCACCGGCGAATGGAAGTATTCGCAACATCGATAGTACGAATCGAATATTCCCTTCTGCACAAAACACATTTCGTGCGAGAAGAATAAGCTTCACGTATTTTCCACACCTTTCAGCGCCCACGCCCGATTTTTCGTTCCATTTACTCCCATTTGTCGGGGTGGAACTTACAAAAGCACACGTCAAGCTGTGCAAACGTGGAAATATGAAATATTGCCAGCAGGAAATAATGGAAATGTAATAGAGGTTTATGGTGGAACGACACAATGGCGCATAATATACAATACAATTGTTCTCCTTAATTTTCACAATTTTCAATTATATCATATAAGGACCGCGCTCGTTTACAGATGTCCACGGAGCTTGTCTCGACTGTATATATCAAATTTGTTGCTTAAGTTTTTTGAGGTGCATACCATAAATTTTGAAGTTACACAGTTAAAATATACGACTCGATCTTTCAGAATTTCTAAAACGACCTATAAGGCAAAAATTCTTAATTACGCACAGATGAATTCCATAGAACGAGACGAGTGTTTCATTCCAAGTTCTATATTCACTTTAGAGTTTGCCATGTTGAAGGAGCTACAGCAATGAAGGCCAAAGAATTTCCACGACTAACTCGTTCAGAATTTCTGGAATAGTTTGTGCAATAAGGGTTTCAAATTTTACACGTACATATGTATGTAGAGGTAAGTTACCTAATGCGTACTGGTCATCTTCATGGTAAGCGATTAATGTTTACGATTTCTAAGAGTAAAAATATAAAGGGTGCATAGTGTTAGTAATATAAAACACAACTCGCGTTATCTCGTTGGATTTTGCGTCAATGTTGACCAATTATTTTAAGACAAGTTATTATACTTAAATACAATTGATCGATGCATTTTGTGTTCTCTTTGAAATACATTTAATATACCATTTTTATAGTAAGTTTATAATATAATTTATATAATTTTTGATTTAGACAAATAATATTTTTATCGGTTCGCGCAGTTTTCTTAATCACACCAGTACCATTTAAGAAATCACATTGAAATTTTATCTAAGTCTTAATTCACTGACATTTAAACTTCATACATTTTCTTTTAAAATTTTGAAACATGGGGAAAAATATGGTCTTTGAATACAAGAGCGTTGAAAGAAGACAAAATATAGTATTCTTTAAAATGTTTGTAATATTCCTTACTTTTAATGTTATCTAAGAGTTTATTATTTAAGTTTGTTATACATTTCGTATTTTTTCGAAAGATTATTATGCCTATTTGTTTCCATACTGTTTTGTTTCAATATAATAAAAAAAAAATAAATCATATACTTTCAAAATAAAATTGATTACCAAACAAGATAGGTAGGATTTTGCAAAGACAGCAGTACGATTTAGAATATAGCTGCCCTGAATCGTACTTTTCCAACGTCTTCTAAAATTACTCAAATTGCTCTTGTTTTATGCTATGCACGTTGTATTTTATGTATTATATATGTTGTGTTTTATGCTTTGTATACATGTATTTTATGTATTATGTATGTTGTGTTTTATGCTGTGTACGTATGTATTTGATGTATTGCTCATTTTATGCGTAGAATATTTATTTAGAGAGTTTCTGCAAAGATAAAAGTACAATCGCGAATAGCGATTTTAGTAAAAATGCGTATTGTTTAATAGATATATAAAAAACAGCTTAAGGTAGCGCGATTTTGGCAACTCTTCCCTATGAATCTATCTACGTACGTATATAATTAAGACGAATCTTATAAGGTTGGAAGAGTTACACCAGTTTCGCCGTACACGTGGAGAATCCGTACGACGCCACCATCTCGTACAATTTGCATACCTAAGTACACGGTAAGTACCTGCATATCTACTTGACCCATTTGCCCGGTGACCTCGTCCGGGGACATTTTTCAAGAGTGTATCCACCTAATGGTGCAGTCAGACTTGTTTCCCTGGGACAAGATTTCCTCTCAATTCCCCCTTTTCACCCTTTTATATCTCCAGGAACAAAGGCGGCGGGCGAATGAAAGAAATTTGTTATTTGCCCAGCGGAAGAACGTCGTTTAGGCTTCGCAACTTGTCCTTGACACCTGTCCTTGGCGATATTTGTCATGATTCGTGTCGGCGCGATGGTAAGCGTCACCTTTGCCGAGAAATCAGCCAAATTGGAGAAAAGGTGCAACAGCAAAATGCCGCTTGGGTGGAGCTGAACACTGAACCTAGAGGCCACTTTATTAACATATTTAAGTATGCTGCACGCATCTTCCAAAGAAATGGTCAACGGAGAAAAGGTGAACGCACCTATTTAATCACCTTTGTACGGTTAATAAAATGCTGGAGGGTCTCATGAATGTTGGCTGTTGTATATTAGAACATTTTTAGAAGGAATTACAGAGCAGTTAGTTGGGCTGTGTTCGTGAATCTACTGTTAAAGGTGCGAGAAAGTGTAGAGTATCTGTATAAGTATGTTGTGTAGAGTGTTTCGCGCGTTGTTATTAAATCATTGAACCCTTGAATTAAAGGGTTGTTAAGTTGTACTGAGTTACATTTATCTTAAATATGGTCTGCTTCGATATTCTCAGTGACACGTTATCTGTAATTTCTGCCTTAACCCACTTAATAACCAAATTTCAAAATATCGATTACAATCATAGATACTTTGCACTGATATTTCGTCTTTTATCCTGTAACTCATATAAGCACATTTAATGATATGTTATTTCTATAAAACCAGTTTTTATAGCAAACGAATTATGGTAATGAAGAGGATTATATGTTTTATCACGTGTCATCTGATTTTCAATGTTATTTATCATGTTTTTTCAATCTCATACGACTTGTCGTTCAAGAAGTTTCTAGATGGTCCACAGACAAATAATACAGGTACAAAGCAGGTTAAATATACCATATTTTTAAATAAACATCCTACAATCTTTGTAACAATCACCACGTTGTTGTCCGGTTATGCATCACTCAGGACGGCTATAGGCTGCTTCTGTCGAAATTGGTGCGTTTGCTCTATCACAGATCACACGATTACATGTTTGATCAGCTGTCACGAACATGTATGACATTTACTTTGTCAATGAAACACGCTGTAATTTACAGTCAGTTGCCTGGCAAGGGATGGCCTATGATTCTAGTCGATTTTAATCAATTTGAACAGGATATAGTGCCAAAGCATATGATTGCTGCTGAACGTTTCATGTTTAAAATTAATTTATTTAATAATCAGGCTTAGTACGATTGAATCACAAACGCTTGCTTTCCATAATCATTTTTCTCAGAAAAGTTTGATTCCAAGTGTAATATGTGCATTTGCAATATGCTATGTACAGTACATGTCGTTACATGAGAACTATGTTTATAATAATACATTTTACAGTGGCTATTTGAATCAATGTTTTAAAACGAATTTTAAAAACATTCACATCACTCTATCCCTTTTTTCCACTTTAATGTCATGGGTTGATCAATTTAACAAATAACTAATTCTGATCTTATAATTATAAAAACATGGGTTTTTCTCAACGATACTGTTTCAACCGACAGTTTTTTAAATTAAATTCACCCTCTTGTAAATTAAGTACTTTTACATATATATTATATTTAGAAAACATCAGATAATGTTAATTATAGAATAACAAATAAAAATTGTATTATAATTCATACAACTGCATAACTACATATGGAGATGAAGGTATGTTCGAAAACTGTATTCAGACAATGCAGTAATATAATAATAATAATAATTCAACGAAAACCGTTTATAGACTAGGTTATATGCACTGATTTATATTTATTATAGTTATATATACATAATTATATAATTAATGTACCGAATAACTGAATTATCTGCACACAGTTTTCATACATATCTTCATCTCCATGTGCAATTACGTAATCGTATGAATTATAATACAATTTTTGCTTTCTTACCATGCAATCAACATCATTTGACGTTTCTCAAATATAATATATAACTAAAAGCACTTGGTTTGCAAAACGGTGAATTCAATTTGAAAACCTTGTATTGTATACAGTATAAATACAAGTACAAATACAAATAGTAACTTGTATAAATACAGTCTACATACAAATATATCAAATACATAAATACAATACATATCAAGCACATGAATACCAGCTTCTTGCACCTAGAAACCTATTACCCTACCGAGTTTCATTAAAATCAATGCGAGGGATATCAGGTGGGCCTCTCATTGAGACTGCAATTCCGAGTATCGATGAAACATGTTCCGCGGTGAAGCTACGCGTCCCATTCGGTAGCAGTGAAAGCTGTTAAGAGGAAAGGGAAAAAAGGAAAAACTCAGAAAGACATCACACTGCACCGAACATAATTCTGCAATTCCTCCCAATGGAACGTTCCACGCACCGTAAAACGGCTCAACCGCGGCCGTTACAAATTGTGCCACTGAAAAAGCCGCGCCGTTAAACGACGTAGTTAATTTATAACCGACATGTATTCAGCCGTGCAGGCCAGATGTGCATGCAACGGGTGTCCCGTTAAATGAGCAAGTTTTACGAGCATTGCACCAAGTTTTACTACCAAGATAACCTCGAAGGCTGTCTTAACCCTTCGCGATTCCGCGTCGAAAACAGCTCGACATCCTGTACGTCACTATTGGTACCTTGCAACGATCGTGAACGTGAACCAAAGAAGCTCAAGGCTGCATTTTCTACTCTTCACCATCAGGAATGTACCTTTAAAGCCATTATTTACGATTGTCGCTTTTTTGGGGGGCTCGTCTTCTAATTATTTCTAACTAAGCAGTGGAACTTTTAGGATTGATTGTTGTATCTAAATGCTGTACTGACTGCTATGAAAGTTAAAAACTCGATGAAGATATATTTTGTGTAATTAACTTAATGTGGGGAATTAAATAATTAGTGTATTATATGGCTTTGGCGTATAATGGGTTTAGAAATGTCCTCGATTGTTAATCGTTTATTTCGAAGTATAAATGATATGTAAGCTGTAATTTGAGTTGCACGGTGTAAAGAAACCACAAAAACTTTTTAGGGCACGGAAAAGGTACTATACGAACCTCACAAAATTTTTCTTATTTTCAAAGCGCGATTGTTGAAGTGTGCGAATTAATTCGCTATTTTTTAACCGAATTAGTCATAACAGAGAAGATATAGCTGTATTTTTTCTAATCCTCTCTAAAAATCACCCAATAAATTTGTACATTTAATGTATACGCAATAATATAAATCCTTATCTTGTGCATTTCTTTCTTGCGAAAGATGTCGCCTTTAATCGTTGACATATATTTTTACAGATATTTGATATACATATATTATGTAAAAACAAATCCTGGTTTAATACTCGATAATATTATCTTGGATTTGGATTTATACAAACTGGCATTTAATAGCGTAGATGTACACATTCAGAAGAAGAAGAATAATTTAACATTGTTTAAAGAAAGTGAAAGACAAAGTCAATCGGTGGATTACCAATGTCTCAAAACATTGCTATTTCGACATTTAAAAATAAGAGTTCCAATAGCTTGTATAATTATATCGTGTACCTATCAGTAAGCTTTTTATATAATGCAAATAAAATTCCGACAAACTAATATGATGTGTCATAAACATATGCCAATATCCATATCTTACAACTTACTCTTATAAACAATTGTAACTTTACAACACATTTTACAATACAACGAGTTAAAATGTTCAAAATCGAAACGCATATGCGCGTCACGGGGTCCAAAACTATTAACCGTTAACGAACGAGCGCATTTTTTTTAGAACAATAACCAGAAGATCGATGGAATTTTAACAAATTAATTGCTTTATTACTAGTGCCAGAAATAGTGCATAACTAGCATCGTTTTTATCGGATTTTATGGAAATTGTTAGCAATAATAGATAGTATATGAACAGATATGTCCACACAAAAAGGTAAAAGAAGTAAAGTAAAAATTACAACAAAATAATAGAAGTCGAAATAAACAAATCGACGTATATCTGTAATGTATGGATTTGTATACATTTGTAAATTTATTTTTCATAGATTTACTATGTATTTATACACAATAGAAAATGTAAGTAAAGAAATAAAGTATTAATTATATATTTTTTAGGTGCAGTACTTCTACCAACAGTCCCCTACATGGATACCAGGTTTTTTTAAGTACAAATACTGCGTCTTTCTATCCGCCAATATGGCGGCATTCGATTTCCATGGAATACTTGTAATATAACGAATATGGCGGTATTCGATGATCTTGAAATGTTTAAAACGTCGCGAATATGGCGACATTTAATTTCCTCGGAATAATTGTAATGTCGCGAATACGGTGACATGCGTTTGCTAAGAGTTAAAAAGTATTAAAGTACGCGATTTACAAGAGCACCCTGTATACGGGATTCTACTTTTGCACAGCCACATCCGCGAATATCGGAATAGGTCTACCGCCTGATACCAGTTGACACATCGATATCCCTGCTATGGCTAACGATGGCTACAATAATTCGCAATGAGTATCGATCCCTAACGGTGAAATGCCATTGTTCCAAGAGCGCACGTCAATATGCGGGCATCGAATGGTGCCAGACGTAAGTATTGCCCATTACAGGGGTCGGAAAACGCGGCTGAGAAGCCGCATGCGGCTCTTTGGCCACTCGAATGTGGCTCTACCACAAACAATGACTATATGCCATGTGATATTTTAATAGTAAAAAATACTTTTTATCGATAAGCAGGATTATCGTTAATCGTAATAAGTATCTAATCGCTTTTTTCTATTCAGTGCTTAAAGTCAAAAAGCCGATTACTCAGAGTTGGTACATTGGATACACTTTTTGATCGTCGATAATAATAAGGCAATATTTAAGAAACTATGAGCCTGTTTTAGAAAACGTACAGTTTCCGTATTACAAGTTCTTTATTTAAAATTGATATAGGATATTTGAAGAAAAAACTAGTACTACAGGATCCGCGAGTTTATGAAACGGGCCTTTGGTACCCCTCTGTCACTTTACGCGACTCTGTGGAGAAGAAACGGGGCAAGGACCTCCACAAGAATCTACTTTTCAAACGTTATGAGTTTACAAATTTGACATTATAGTGGTGGAAAAGAACATCCTATCTATTATATATTATTAGTTTTTAGTTTTTCTACAACGGATTTGTTGTAAATTCGGCTCTCTCAATAAAAAAAAAAATATATATATATATATATTGTTCTGATAGCTCTTTTGACTCTTTTGAATCTTGTGACTAATGACCAAATTTGATTGAAATCGATTTGAAATTGACTCTTTTGACTAAATTTTGGATCGTTTGGCTCTTTTGACTAATAAATTAGCCGATCACTGATCTATTACAGGATATAGATACAGTAATTTCTACTCCCTGACACCGCTTTTAAACATCTAGAAGTAAGATTCTGTGAAAACATAGCAAAGAATACAAATTTCTCTTCTTGTGCGAAAGTCATCTACATTGAGAACGCATAAACACAAGTACAGGTGTAAAATATGAGATATATTAGGTAATTTTATCATAGATACTATTCCTTGACTTTTCAATACGTTATTAATGCAATTCTATATCCACGTGAGAAAAAAAAGCGAAAAATCAACTTTAGATAAATGACGTTTTACGAGTGAAAGCAATTGAAAACAGATTTCTTTATCGTAATGGTGTTCCACTCTTCGTTCACAATAAACTTCACAAGAAGCGGTCTACGAATGTCGATATTATTTAAAAATACCCGTAGCAAAGTGTTTTTGTACATAAAATACAATATTTAAAAGATACAAAGAACCGCTCACATTTCAATGCTGGAAGTAGACAATATACACGGAGACCTTGGAAAACGCCTTTAGCAAAAGTATACTCTTGACTTTTTTATATTCAAATCCAGATCAAAATATTAAAAAACGTGGTGGCCATGTCGTACATTTAGACGCAGCTTCTCAGAGAACAGATGCGGTCGTTATTCTTATCTCAGAGCCTGCTTAAGCAATGCGCAAAAAAAAAAAACAAGGAAGATCGTTTTAACGTCTGGATATAACTGAGAAAACCGGACAGACCGTTAATGCTGCGCAAAAGTGAAGCCGCTACAAAAGGATTGAGAGAATGAAGGACTGCGTTTACGAAAAGAGAATTGTCGGCGTCTTGACGTCCCACGCACCGCTGGAAAAACAAAATAACGCTGATGCTGAGTTTGCGCAACGCTCCTACTTACTTTTGGCCCTGTGCTGAGCAGGTTATGGTTATTATCCTTATCTCGCCGCCTACCCGGTATAATTTTAATGGTCGCGAACAATATTTCAGGCCAGACGGTAATCGTCGTGAAGTACAATCATAATTTTGGTAATTTTTCATTTATTTTTTATACTCCGCTCTTTATGGCGATGATAATTTATTGGCGAAGTATCGCCGGCCTTCGAGCAAAAATATCAAGACTTCCCTCTTACACCGATCTCTCAGATTGGACGCACGGACGAAAGCCCGAGGCACGATTACGTTTTATGATAATTCACGATCTGCGTTTAAAATACGTTTGAATTACGCGACTTTTCAGAACAAAAGTCTCCATCCACGCTTCAAGTCTTTATTAAAAGAACGAGGGGAAATGGTGAGTTTTGAGCGCTCTGCATGGTCGAGAAACGATATCACAAAATTGGTATATTGCAGAGGTTAGATGCAAAAGGAGAATCTTGATGGTCATAGATAGCTAATTAGATAGTCATAGATCTTCCTATGCGCATCATGAAGTTCACGAAGAGAAATATGTTACCGAAACACGTTAACTTCTAAACTTCTTTCTCGTGAGGCAAATGCAACTGGATAGCATAGGTGGATACAAAGGATGATTTAAATGCAGAACTTGTACAGTTTTTGAATAAGAGCATATGCATCTGAAATTTGTAGTTTCCCTGTTACGTAAAACATTGTAACAGCTAATCCTTTTTTTCGACATTATTAAGTAATTTGTATAAAAAAGGTACATGAAAAAATTTAGAGTCGAAGACGTTTTAGTCAAAATATAACCTTACGTTATTTCCTTCTTAATTACAAAAGTAGGTTTTCAACTGCAGAGCCATTTTATTTATACCCTCCTTTTAATTTTAAAGTCAAAGGAGAGAACATAAATTAATTTTACGTGCACTTATCTGCCATTTTATTATGTACGACACGCAGTGTCAGAAATTAGGCTTTAGCATATGTATTGAAGTTTCACAGCATTTAACTCACCAACGCGCAACGATGGATATAGATGGAAATACTTAGCATAATTATCAGAATGGTGCGTTTTGGTATGTTTATTAATATAATTCCTTAATTAAATGTGTTGTGGAACGGTTAAAAAGTATTATTTTTGTCCAGCTAGAATTACAATTTGTATATGTATATATGTATAAATTTCGTCACTTGTATAGTATTGTATAGTATGATATTAATGTATGTATATAGTATTGATAAGCAATTAAAGATATTGCACAATCTCGTGTGCTAAAAAATTGCCACAGACGTTTGGAGAAAATAAATTATTTTTTAAAAGGAAATCATACGTACTCACGCACACACACACATCGTGTACATTCAACATTGAATTTCTTTGCTAAGTTTCATGTAATCGTTTCGCCTATTTCAATATTTAATTATTAATTAATTATTCACCTGGTTTAGTTGCTTATCTGATACCTTTTTAATTAAGTATAGATGTCATTTGTCATTAACGAAATAAGTTTCTCCGCCAAAAAGGACATTGTGTATTTCTTCCTTGAAAATACAATATAGCAAAAAGTAATGATGAAGAAAAAAATTATTTTCAACGAAAGTCATTCCTCTTAAGTGGTGAATTAAGAATCTGTAATAGAAAATATACATCACCATTTGGAAAAAAAACAGGTTGATCTTAAAATGACCTTGAAAACATAATGCAAATCGAAAGCGGATGTGACTGCTGCATCAGTCCCTCCATGATGCTAACTTATGCAAATAAATACATACATACAAATATATATATATATATATTTG